>WWET01004919.1:45515-61635 GCA_011038615.1 Limnodynastes dumerilii
TATAATGACACTGCGTTAGAATTAAATCATTACAATGTAATAAAAAATCCATGAAATCGCTGCTCGTGCATTGTGTAGGAATAATAATATTTCATATATGCAGTAATAAAAAACATATAACATTTACTACATTCATTCTTTGTTATTGTTTTAGTGCATTTACAAAGTGACAAAAGCATTAACATTGCTCATAACCTCTGTCCCCGGATTAGATTGCAGTGTAACACCCTTCACTTGTACGATGAATATGATCATGTGGCTGCATTGTACTTGGCTATTTTGTGCTCGTACACTGGTGAGAGTCCCCAGCCGGAATACTGCCTTTAACAAGTAGAGAAAGCCGAAAAAGGATTCTCGTCTGTCTCTATTTCTATTGGTGGGTAACATCTTCGGGAACTTTTAGGGATGGGGGGGGGGGTTAGGGTCAGGATGCAGGGAAGGGAGAGTTAGGGTTAGGCTACAGAAGGAGTTAGGGTTAGGCTGCAGTGAAGGGAGGGTTAGGGTGAGGCTGTGGGGAGGGGAAGGGAAGGGTTAGGCTGCAGGGAAGGGAGAGGGAGGGTTAGGGTAAGACCATGGGGAAGGTAGAGTAGAGGTTAGGCTGCAGGGAAGGGAGAGGGAGGGTTAGGGTCAGGCTGCAAGGAAGGGAGAGGGATGTTTAGGGTCAGGCTGCAGGGAAGGAAGGGTTAAGGTCAGGCTGCAGGGAAGGGAGAAGGAAGGTTAGAGTCAGGCTGCAGGGAAGGAAGAGTTAGGATTTGGCTGCAGGGAAGGGAGAGGGAGAGTTAGGGTCAGGCTGTGGGGAAGGTAGAGTTAGGGTTAGGCAATAGGGAAGGGAAAGGGAGGGTTAGGGTCTGGCTGCGGGGAAGGGAGAGGGATGATTAGGGTCAGGCTGTGGGGAAGGGAGGGTTAAGGTCAGGCTGCAGGGAAGGGAGAAGGAGGGTTAGAGCCAGGCTGCAGGGAAGGAAGAGTTAGGATTTGGCTGCAGGGAAGGGAGAGGGAGAGTTAGGGTCAGGCTGTGGGGAAGGTAGAGTTAGGGTTAGGCAATAGGGAAGGGAAAGGGAGGGTTAGGGTCTGGCTGCGGGGAAGGGAGAGGGATGATTAGGGTCAGGCTGTGGGGAAGGGAGGGTTAAGGGGGAAGGGAGAGGGAGGATTAGGGTCAGGCTGCGGGGAAGGGAGAGTTAAGGTCAGGCTGCAGGGATGGGAGGGTGAGGGTCAGGCTGCGGGGAAGGGAGGATTAGGGTTAAGGTCATGAAAGGGGAGGGTTTGGGTAATGATTAAGGAAAGGGTTGGGAATAGAATGCTACTTACCTTTTGAAGCACTGTTTTGGTGGTCCAGAGATCGATTGCATTGTCTCTTTGAGGCAGAAGTAATTGATTTCACAGCCAGTTATGAACTTTCAAAATAAGGCGGTTCTCAGCATGGACCACACCCCTCGTCCACCTGCTGGACATGTTTGGCACCCCCTACATGCTGATGTGTGTGCACCTGTCAATCAGCCCCTCAGTTTCCTGGAAAACCCCCTGTTTATAAATCCTTAGTGATATATTGTAATATTTATCTGATTTGATGCAGATGGAATATGACAACCGGATAATGAATACACACTAAACGCTGACAAACACAAACAATACGTATCATTATCACAGATCATCTGCTCTGGAGGAATTGCTATTAATAACCGCAGCCCCAATGCCAAAATATAATGCAATTGTATCTCACAAAGAAGAAAGTGTCATGGTCCGTTACGTAACACACCAATGCTTGGTACATAAGTCTGGTATTTTTATACGTATCTATGTCTTGGGGTTATCTCTCGCTTTCATCTTCCTGCCAGCGACGCCAAATACAAAAACTAAGATCATATCTTGACATCACGTTATAATCAAGAAGAAATAATACTCCCACATAGTAACATTCATAGACGCCAATGTTTGTGCATTAATAATTCATGTACAAGATACAACTGGATTATTTATACTTATATATTTATATATGTACCAGGTAGATTTGTACCTTAGGAGGGGTGAAGGTTGCCACCCCGAATGGCTACTTTTTCGAAAGGGGCATTTTTTACCAGCCCACAGCAAAGTGCCTGGGAAATGGATTGGTTATTATCCCTTCTATTTCTTACCCTAACCCTAACCCTCCCCTAACATTAACCTAACCCTAAGCCTCTCCTCCCCGCAGCCTAACTCTAAGACTCCCCATTAGCTGACCTAAAAACTCTCCTTCCCGCAGCCTGACCCTAAGACTCCCCTCCCTGCAGCCTGACCCTAAGACTCCCCTAACCGCAGCCTAACTCCAATACTCCCTTCCCTGCAGTCTAACCCTAAGATTCCCCTCCCCGCAGCCTAAACCTAAGACTCCCCTCCACGCAGCCTAACCCTAACACGCCCTGTCTGTAGCCTAACCCTAAGACTCCCTTCTCCACAGCCTGACCTTAAGACTCCCTTCCCCACAGCCTAACCCTAAGACTCCCCTCCCTGCAGCCTAACCCTAAGACTCCCTTCCCCACTGCCTAACTCTAAGACTCCTTTTCCCGCAGCCTGACCCTAAGACTCCCTTCCCTGCAACCTAACCCTAAGAGTCGCTTCCCGGCAGCCTAACCCTAAGACTCCCTGTCTGCAGCCTAACCCTAAAGCTGGGTACACACTGACAAAATAAAACAATCCTTCAATAATAAAAAGATAAACTCACGTTTATCTGACGATCCTGCAGCTGTACACACTGGTATGATTTCACACTGGATCGTTCCCAGAAGTCATTTCTGCTAAATAGACACACATAGAAAACCACAGATCGTTCATCGTTGATCTGTGATTTTTAGGAGCTTCTGAAAATCAAGATCTAACGACAGGACAGTAAACACTCAAACGATTTGAGAGGTATCTAACGATTATCCTGTGATTTAAAGGATAATCGTCAGATATCTCTCCAGTGTGTACCCAGCTTAAGACTCCCTTCCCCGCAACCTAACTCTAAGACTCCCCTCCCCACAGCCTAAACCTAAACCTCCCTTCCCTGTAGCCTAACCCTAACACATGCTATCGGGCGTACGTTCATGTCTAGCTTAGCCCTCTATATGCTCACCTGTCTCAGAAAACAACATGAAAATGGTCTTTGAGCACTTGTGGAATTTGTATTCTTGCTATCCTCGTCACCTACAATAAGAGACTTATTATCAGAGCTAATTATGGATGTTTATGTATGTGCCCAATATAAATCTGCATTCTGTACACAAAATAATAAGACTATGACAAGCTGGTTCAATAAAGAATACAAAATGTTAATCTCCAAATACAAGTAACTTATTGATTTCCCAATGGATTTCTTATCATGCTACTTTACTCATCACTAATAACGATCAGCACTAAACAACAACATTTATGTATGGCAAACCAAAACACAACCCAGGCCCTTCCCTTATCTGCTTATGAAGTTGACATTTATCTGACTGGGAACGACCTTTTGAAGTCATGATGGGAAGCAGAATTACCTTTAATCTCATAAGGACTCTAGAAAGGGCAAGTGTATGTAATTGCTTGGAAAGAGGTGACCTTGATTTTTCCATAGGATCCTATTGATGTCCCTCCCTGGACAATGTTTGTGTTCAAGTGTGCACGTTCTTTGCTGACTGCTGAATTATGAAAATTGCTAAACCGATTGTGTTCGAGGCGTCGGGGAAGTGCCGGGAAATCCTACATCTTCACCCAGGAAAACTCTCCTAATATTTTGTATAAAAACACATTTTTAAACTTTGCACAGAAAGCTACAACATTAATGTGGGTGGTAAGAAAGTCTGTCAGACAGATTGCATTCCGTCATTCAGGAGATGACTGCTGTGAGTAAACCATTTTCAAAGAGCTGAAGCCAAAAGGTAAATTTTATTAACTCTAATCCTAACTATCCCCTTCCTGCAGTCTAATCGTAACCTTCCCCTAACCTTAACCCTCCATTCTCTACAGCATAACCCTACTCTAACCCTAACCGTCCCCTTACCACAGCCTAACCCTAACCTTCCCCTAATCCTAACCTTATCCCTCCGCTCTCTATGGCCTAACCCTACTCTAACTCTAACCCTAACCGTCCCCTCACCACAGCCTAACCCTAACCCACCCCCACCCCTAACCCTAACCTTAACCCTCCACTCTCCACAGCCTAACACTACTCTAACCCTAACCATTGTTTTCCCAGAGGCTAATCCTAACCCTAACCTTAGCCCTCCACTCTCTACAGCTAAACCCTACTCTAACCCTAACCATCGCTTTCCCAGAGTCTAATAGTTATCCTAACCTTAGTCCTCTATTCTCTACAGCATAACCCTACTCTAACCATAACCATCGCTTTCCCCCAGTCTAACCCTAACCCTAAACTTAGCCCTCCACTCTCTACAGCTAAACCCTACTCTAACCATAACCACTACCTTACCACAGCCTAATAACCTTAATCCTCCACTCTCCACAGCCTAACCCTACTCTAACCCTAACCATTGCTTTCCTGCAGTCTAACCCTAACCCTCCCCTAATTCTAACCCTAGCCCTCCACTCTCTACAGCCTAACCCTACTCTAACCCTAACCATCCTATAGCCGCAGCCTAACTCTAACCCTAACTCTCCACTCTCTACAATTCTATTATTGACATGGGTTATAAGAAAATGGCATGAAGAAGGTGTCTGCGGAGAAATGCGTTAGTCTAATGTTGATGCCCCTTGTCAGCAGCCATAGAGTTTTTCGCCCTATAAATAAATATACTTCTAAAGGGCATAATGATAAAAACTTGTAAAAAGAGTAATAGATTTATTTTTTGTAGCTCTACCAAGGGCCAATTAAGGTAGGTATGGGCCCCTCTTGTAATTTTATCTTGAATCTAACCCATTGAATCTCAAATATTCTATTGATATCTCTTCTCCGGTTTGGACTCTTGGTGACCTTCTATAAATATCTGACTACTGAGAATAATGAGAATAATTGCACAACTAAACAAAGAAAGCTCAACAGAGATCTGTAGATAAAAGCGAGTTTTCACAACACTTACTGGACAAGTGCATTGGTTACACAACACAGCAAATTACCAAACAGTCTCCCTGACATTCCCTGGACACATGATACATGAATTACCGCCCCAGGAAATTATAAAGCAACTGCTCCTAAAATGCATGGTGACTTCATGAAATAAAAGCTTAGGGCACTACACCCGCTGTACATCCAAGCATGAAAACTGACCAACATACGCAAGATCCAAATCCAAATACTCGGGTTCCCTCTTTGTTTTTTGTTTTTTTGTTTTTTTTTAATGTTCTCTGAGGGAGGGTGGTTTCTGGGCAATCAGAAACCCCCCCTGCATCCGCCACTGTAGGAAAATGTGAAAAATTGTGGAGATATGTGCGCCATTTTGTGTAATGGTTACTTTTATATAGAGAAACAGAACAATGACATATTTGCTGTGGCCTGTCCCAGGAGAGTGTTGGGAGATTTGCCTGAGGCAGACTTTATTACTTAGCGCCTCTCATTTTTCTGTCAGACTTGGAGTCTGTTTTATTTCCTGCTTACGGCAAGCAACTGCAGATGAGAAATCCCCGACTACATTGCTTACTGTAACGCATTTACCGGACGCTCCCCAGTCAGGTCAGGTCATGTGCAATGTTTTCATATTAAACCGTCCCCTGGCGGGAACATGTGATACATCTTTATTCTACATCTCATTTCTAAAACTCCTTTTCTTATTCTATGTTGTGTCACTGCGGCTCCGGGCACCATAAGACCTTCATGGAGCTGTGTGACGCCAGTCTCCTTTTCAGTACTAACACAGAAGCCAAGAGCCACTAGTATGTAAGACACTGGAGGGTGAGAGGTGACCGGGAACTTGGAGCATGACATGGGGAACATTACTGGGCGGCATGATCATGTGACCTGGTGACGTTTGTGTTTAGCATAATCATGTGACTGGTGCCATTACTGTGATATAATCATTTGACCTGGGGACATTACTGTGTGGCTTTTCATGGAACCAGGGAACATTACTGTGTGACATAATCATGTGACCTGGGGACATTACTATGTGACATAATTATGTGACCTGGGGATATTACTGTGTGAAAAAATCATATGACCTGGATACAGTATTGTGTGGCATTTCATGTGACCAGGGAACATTACTGTGTATTGTAATCATGTGACCTGGGGACATTACTGTGTAACATAATCATGTGACCCGGGGACATTACTGTGTGACATATTCATGTGACCTGGGCACATTACTGTGTGACATGATTATGTGACCAGTGAGGCATATTAAATAAAATAAGGGACCTGTAATTGATGATTTATGAGCACCAAAATGAGAATGCATTTTGGCCCTTGACTTGATAATGTTGTAATGCTTCTTCAAATAGCCAAGACAACATATCCTCAGAGACTAGACCCTTATAGAAAATAGTTTAATCCATTTTGAATGACTGCCTTACACGGCCTGTATGTAATCACATTGACACCTCCCTCTATATTTATATTTATATTATATTTCTTACAAAGGTTCTTATTCTGAAGTCTACTAAATCTTTATCATCCCTTTTCTGCATCAAGCAGGGTAACACACTGTGTTCTGATGTCTAATTGCTTGTGTGTATTGGCCACCACAGTACCTGGAAATAAAACAAAACAAGAAAATCTATATAAACAGCATATAAAGAAAAGCCTGCCCCCTGCTGGTGGGTATCTTTCTCTAGCAAAGAATAAAGAGTGTACTTTTTCGGAATTCTGGTTCTGTTCTGAAGACCTGCTGTATACAGAGACCTCTGATGTGTTAAACATACTGTTTGATATATTTACGGATAACTGACAGCTCAGCACAAAAGTCCCCCACAGAGGAGAGGACGTGACCTCCGGATTCCGGAATCTGTAATTGAAGTGTAAGCCACCTAATCATCCACACATAATAAGACAGCATTATGCAGGTAGCCTGCACTTCAGACTAAGGTCAACAGGCTTTAGAATGCCAGAATATGTCATTTTACACCATTTATTATCTAAATCACAACCTCCAGAGAATTTTACAAATAATAAAATATTGAAGATGGTGTTTTTAAAAAAAACATTTCTAAGAAAACCCTTGCAGCCAGCGGGGATGTACAGTCCAGAGACTTTGAATTTAATAGTAATTCTTTTGCCATATGATTCTTGTTATATCACATGTAACGAAAACAGAAAAGCTGCCTTATTTAGAGAGCATTTAGGACAGTTGACGTAACGCATTTAGAAATTTCTCAAAATACACATATACAGACACACATATTAAATAACATAATATATGTGCAAGAATAGCTATAATAAACAACAGAATAATACGTATATGCAATGTAGGCTTATAGTATAGTGACTTCCAATCAATGAGGCAATAAATGGTGGTCACTCATATCAACAATGCTACACACTGGTAACTAACTGTACTGTACAACAAAATGCAGAAAGATTAGTTACACACATTTACAAATATATGATAAGTCACCTGCCACTATCAAGGACCTTCTGCTGTGGTGGTCCTAACTTATACAGTGAGAGGCCCTATATTAGGTCATAAATCATATGTTTTTACATTTTAATTGGCAACAGGTACTTATAGCTAATGGGCCGGATCCAGAACAACGCATCGGAGCGAATTTACGCGTGGCGGAGACGTAAAATCGCCTATTTCTAAGTACTGCGCATGCGCACCATAGAAAATACGCTCATTAGCGTAGCGTAATTGTGAGCGTATGGGCCATTCACGTATTTGTCACGTAAATACTTACGTGTGAGTGTGCCAATTTTACGTGAGTCAACAATACGTTCGATTTACGTGAAGTAGGTGGAGGTTTCTATGTAAAGTGTACAGTATGGGCGTGCTAAGCGGCGTACGTTCACGTAGTCTATACGCCAGTTAGCGGACGTACGCTGTTACGCGAAAAAAAGTTAAGGTAGGGTTTGGGAGGCGGAACTCAGTGAAATACGTACATTCAAGGGGTGTGCCGAGGGGAGTGTATAGAACATACGCGTGCGAAAATACGTTACGCGTGGAAACGTATTGCACACGTAGTTCTGGATCTACCCCAATGGCCCTAAGTCAAATAAGTGGTTCTGCGGTGGGCTGTGGCAGGCGGGTGACTTTTGGGGTTAAGTTTGCAGGAAGGGGAAAATTAGATTTAGGATGATAGAAGGGGAAGGTTAGGGTTAAGGTTAAGCTAATAGAAAGGGAGAGATAGAGTCAGGATTAGGGTAAGGGTTAGGGGAAAATCTTACCTGTCACCGTTGGAGCCATCAGATCGTGATTTCTCGCGGTGTCTATGCACACCGGGACACCGGTCCCGCAAACCACACCCCTACTATCATACCCACCACAAAATATTACATATCTGTCTGAGGACAATGGGGTAGATCCAGAACTCCGCTTGCAATCCATTTACTCATGTAGCGTATTTTTGTGTGCGTACCTTCTATACACTCCCCTTGGCACACCCCTTGAATGTACGCTTTCCAACCCCTACCTTAACTTTTGCCCACATAACCGATGTCATCCGCACACGTACATATGAGCAACACGTATTTACGCAGCTAAGCCCATACTGTACACTTTAAATACAAACCAGCGCCTACATAGCGTATTTCAGACGTATTTTTGACTGATTTTACATCTCCACCACACGTAAATTCGCTCACAAGCGTTGTTCTGGATCTGGGCCAATGTTTGTCCATATCTCATTCATTACATAGGGCCTGATCCAGACCTACGCTCGCATGCGAGCTAACGCTGATCTTAAGTGTAAAAACGGCAGAAAAAACGCACTGCGCATGTGCATAGTGACAACTTCCGGTCGTACCAAAGACCTTTTCGTAGCGGCGATTCGGGCGTCCGTATTGGCTGCGTATTTTCCGCCGACGGGGCGTGTGTATAGTACATAGTTAGTACGGACGCTGGAGTTAAGGAATGTAGGCGGGGGGAGCCATTTAAATTGTACAGTATGGGCATGCTTAGGCCGCTACGAACAGCGCGTCGCTACGAAAATACGTACGAACACAGGGAAAAGTTAGGGTAGGGTTCGGCGGGCGTAATGAAAGGAAGGTAAAGGGAGTGTCGTGGGGGTGAAAGTTTTTACGCTGCAGCGGTAATACGCTCCGCTCTCATGCGTAGGTCTGGATCAGGCCCAAAGATGCCATTTATTGTGAACAGTCCGAGATCATGCTCAATGTATGAATCGCTCCCGAATATGAAGGACGGGCAGAGATATAAAGCAAGCTGCTGAATTGTGTCTGTTGAAGGACTCTCCTGTGAGAGAAGATTAAAGCTCTCCATGTTTCTTGCACATTCATGTTGAATGAAGTCTGAAGGTTAGTAGCGGAGCATTGGGGAATGTGGATTGTGTTATATAGTAACAGGGAATGAATCACGACATTTCACAGAGGATTGATGTATAGCTCTCACTCCTCCAGTATAGATTGAAGCTGAGTAATTTCATAGACTGAGAGGTTGTTCCTTTGATGGGTATAAAAGTGGAGCCATCACCTGCATTCTGACCAGTCCACTGGAAGTCCACCCTTTACAAGACCCTCACTCACCCAACGAGACTCTTACATGTGTTTTAAAACGTGGGACCGGATTCACAGATCCGTTTTTTGAAAAGTACGCAATTATACGCACGCACATAGCAAGGTACAGCGTTGCCGACTCTCCCGGAATGTCCGGGAGACTCCCGAAAATCGGGCAGCACTCCCGGTATCCCGGGAGAGCCAGCAAATCTCCCCTGTCCCGACCCCTATTACAAGTAAAAACGGGTCAGTATGAGCCAGGGGACGGGGCCTAATGACGCGATTTGCATAACCCGCATCATTAAGCCCCACCCCCTGCATGCGTCGGCAACCATGGCAAGGTAACACCCACCAACACCCACACTCCCCTCTCACAGTCGTGCAATCGTAGACTCACACCTCCATAGACCACCTGTGTACTTATGTGCGTACATGTCTTCCGTGCATGCAAATCTTTATAGCCGCACCCCAATTGTTCATTTAAATGCCTCCCCCCACCCGATGTCCTGAAGTGCGAATTTACATAAATAAAGTTACCATGCATGCGCACGTACCTAAAAATACGCACGAAACTCCACGTGAACGGATCTATCCTTGGTCTTTCCTTAATCCGGAGAGAAGCTGCCAAAAGTCGGCAACCATGGCAAGATAACACCCACACTCCCCTCTCACAGTTGTGCAATCGTAGACTCACACCTCCATAGACCACCTGTGTACTTACATGCGTACATGTCTTCCGTGCATGCAAATCTTTATAGCCGCACCCCAAGCGTTCATTTAAATGGCTCCCCCCACCCACTTTCATGTAAATTTTCAAGTATGTATTTATACCCCGCCCATCCGTACAGATGTCCTGAAGTGCGATATACATGTCCGTGCCAAAAGCACTTAGGTGCGTATAATCTACATAATTTACATAAATAAAGTTACCATGCATGCGCACGTACCTAAAAATACGCACGAAACTCCACGTGAAAACGGATCTGTCCTTGGTCTTTCCTTAAGGTCTGCCAGATTCCTAAACTCACCCCCCCCCCTTAGAATGTTAGCCCTTTGTCCCAGCGTTGTCTTTGTGTAAGTCTGTGTTATCTTCTTATATTTTGTCTGACCTGTGTCTGCATTATTCTGTCCCATCTCTGTGTGTATGTTGCCCTTCTAACACACTACAGTAACCATTTTGCGGTTGATGAGGTCACCGGAATCGCGCTGACAGAATAGCGCAGTGTGGAAAATTACATACAAACGTTCACGATTAGTTAGTAGCAGTATCAATGAGAGCTAATTGCTGAGGGGTCAGTAAAGGTTATTACACATTTGCATTTTGTTATATAATACCCTGCAGGGAATTATAATTATATTAAAAAGGCAAAAAAATAAACACAGAGGAAAGTTCATTGATATTAGCATCACATTTTAATGTTCGTCAGCTAAACATTAGTGCAGAAAAATTAACTGGTTGAAGTAGATGCTATAAGTGACTATGAGTGCCGTGCAATGATGGGAATTCACATTTTAGATATACACAATGCAGACACTAATTATCAGTTGTGTGTATTTTAGAACACGCCTTCACTCGAAAATCACGCCACAGAACCGCTGCTCGACCCGGCGCTTCCCAACTCAGACAGCCGGACAGGTTTGCCATTGAAGGCGATGTAATTTAGTATGGTAGTTTTAGGGTTAGGCTGCAGGGAGGGGAAGGATGGGAGTCTTAGGGTCAGGCTGTGGGAAAGGGAGACTGAGGTTTAGACTGCGGGAAAGGGGAGTGTTAGGCTGCAGTGAGGTGAGGGAGGGGAGATTTAGGATTAGGCTGCATGGAGGGGAGTCTTAGGGTCAGGCTGCGGGGAAGGGAGTCTTACGGTCAGGCTGTGGGGAGGGGAGTCTTAGGGTTAGGCTGTGGGGAGGGTAGTCTTGGGGTCAGGCTGCGAGAAAGGGAGTCTTAGGGTTAGGCTGCATGGAGGGGAGTCTTAGGGTTAGGCTGCGAGTAGGGGATATTTAGGATTAGGCTGGGGGAGGGGAGTCTTAGGGTTAGGCTGTGGCTAGGTGAGTGTTAGAGTTAGGCTGCATTGAAGGGAGTCTTAGGGTTAGGCTGCGAGTAGGGGATATTTAGGATTAGGCTGCGGAAGGGAAGTCTTAGGGTTAGGCTGAGAGTAGGAGAAATTTAGGGTTAAGCTGCGGGGAAGGAAGTCTTAGAGTTAGGCTGTGCGGAAGGGAGTCTTAGGGTTAGGCTGCAGGGAGGGTAGACTTAGGGTTAGCAGGATGCGGGGAGCGGAGTCTTAGGGTCAGGCTGCGGGGAGGGGAGTCTTAGGGTCAGGATGCGGGGAGCGGAGTCTTAGGGTCAGGCTGCGGGGAGGGGAGTCTTAGGGTTGGGAAAACAGGGCTGTATTCAGAGATCCGTTTTTTCTCTGGTTTCCGTGCGTATTTTTAGGTATGTTTAAACTGCGCATGCGTAGTAACTTTTTATACGCTGTTCACGTAGACTATACGCGGAAGTGCCTCATGGACGGAAAATAAGCACAAAGCAATTTACATAGAAATGGGCAGGGGGAGGCATTTAAATGACGGGAAGTGGGCGCGATTATATAGATACGCACAGACAGACGACACATACGCACGCTCGGAAATGGCCACGGAAAGTTACAGCTGGTCTATGGAGGCGGAAGTCTCCGTGGGCACAGTTAGCAAGGGGAGTGACTGGGGTTTTGGTGGGTGTTACTTGCTCCGTCCATACATATATTTGCGATCCGAATGCCAGACGGATCTCTGAACGCGGCCCATAGAGAGCATCACTTCCCTGTCTGCGGAGAGGAAGGAAGTTTCTTCTTTGTAATTGCGTTGTCGAAAGAGGGCTGTTCTAAGCGGCGGCCCAGACCCAATTATTATTATTATTATGATTATTATATATAAGTTCTGTACGATGGCACTTATGTTAATAAAACTGCGTAACATCTGGTGCGTGCATATGTGCGTCAGTGGCTACCGTTTTTCCGGTCTAAACTTTTCTTAAACTTTTTGGACTTATTATATAGAGATCCCTGCACCATGAATCTACGATCCATGAATATTGGATGACAGAAGAAAGTGATGGGGGTTTAGGACAATAAATATAACAAATCCTGGCAGTACAATGATAGCTGAAGAGAAGGACATATCTTACACTAGAACGCTGAACATATCCATCAAGGTAGACGTTTCTAATAGATAATATATGGTGCTCGATGCACTTCTCAGATCCTAACTGTTTAGGAAGAGAAAAGTCAAGGAGAAGGGATTTATAGAGTAATTACTATCTTAAACCACTGGACCATTTGCAAATAATGCGGAGGAGAATTACTGTCTTCTCCTATGTGTCAGAGACGCTGTCTGGACAACGTTATAGATGCAAGAGATGACCGGAGCACCAGACTTGCAGCTAGAATATACCTTTCATACAAGGGCAGAACGTGATAGGCTGGAGCCCCAGTAAGGAGGCAGGGCCTGACTCTGGATGGGTGGGGCTATGATAGGTGGTGCAGTTCTGAGCAGGGGAGTCTGCATGAGAGAAGCTGCCAGGAACGTGATAGGCTCGAGTCCCAGCAAGGAGGCGGGGCCAGAGTCTGGATGGGTGGATCAATGATGGGTGGAGCAGGGCTGAGCGGGCGGGAAAGGAGCTGTCAGGTGTTGACAGCTATAAACAACACTCAGCGTTCCACTCTGACAGCTTGCATGCAATGCAGGGGGAGTGGCTCCCACACCCCCTCCCCCCCTGTCCTCAGGGCCCTGTAACAGCCACTCCCCTTGCGCCCCCTAGAGTTACTCACCTGCTTTCATATACTACGCAATACTTCTAGGTGAACATTAGAGGCTGTTATTAGATGAACAGATGGCCGGGGAAGGCTGATGGTACATTACTTCTTTTACAGCAGCCATAAATATCAGGAGGTTAAATGTGTAACATGTGTTTGGGGAAAAAGCAAAACAGTTGATAAAAGATTTCGGAAACACATCTTCCTATTGACCTGTTGTATTAAGAGCTTGGGTTTGTGCACAGGGGAATATCCAAGATGGAGGTCAGGGCTCGCTGTCACCTGGGAGCAGCAATAAAGCTGCTGTTGGGAGACCTGGAGACGTCTCTGAGGTCCAGGACTTACAGACAGGAAGCGAGAGACGTTCCTGAAATGAAAAACGATAGATGTTATTTCTATGCAACTTACCCGAATGACAACCAAAGAATATATGTAGAGTCATCTGCAAACGGTATTCCACAGTACGCATTAGCTGGCGTCCAGGAACCCAGCCACAGCACAGATACAGGGACTGGAACCCCAGCAAAGCCAAGGTAAGGGAATAAAGAATGGCTGGAGATTGAAGAGAAAGGGTGGCTGGAAACATACAGGGGAGGACGAGAGAATGGTTGGAGACATACAAGGGGTGAAAGAATGGCTGGAGACATACATTAAGGTAAAAGAATGGCTGTAGACATACAAGTGGTGAACGAATGGCTGGAAACATACAAGGGGGGTGACAGAATGGCTGGAGACATACATTAGAATAAAAGAATTGCTGCAGACATACAAGGGGTGAACGAATGGCTGGAGACACACAAGGGGGGTGAAAGAATGGCTGGAGACATACAAGGGGGTGAAAGAAAGGCTGGACATACTAGGGAGGAAGAGAGAATGAACTAATGGCTGGAGACATACAAGGGGGTGAAAGAATGGCTGGAAACTTACAAGGGGGTGAAAGAATGGCTGGAGACATATAAGAGAGTGAAAGACTGGCTGGAGACATAACAGGGGGGTAAAGAATAACTGGAAGAGGGGGAAAGAATGGCTGGAGATATACAAGGGGTTGAAAGAATGGCTGGAGACATATAAGAGAGTGAAAGACTGTCTGGTTGATGAAAGGATGCCTGGAGCCTTACTAAGGGGGTAAAAGGATAAAGGATGGCTGGAGACATACAAGGGGGTGAAAGAATGGCTGGAGACATACAAGGGGGTAAAAGGATAAAGGATGGCTGGAGACATACAAGACGTGAAAGAATGACTAAATCCATACAATGGGGTGAAAGAATGGCTGACAACATACAAGGGGGTAAAAGAATGGCTGACGACATACAAGGGGGTAAAAGAATGGTTGAGATATGCAAGGCGACGGAGACATACAAAGGAAGTGAAAGGATGGCTGTGTTTCCCTTTGGGTTTTTCCTCTTTCAATAAAATCTATCAATTATTTCTATCCATAATCCTCCATAATCCTCATAATACTCCAGCATTTTACACATTGCTTTATAATGAAAGAATGTTATTAAAGTATTATTTAATATATACTTGACTTTTATCCTGAATGCTGGGATATGTCACACTCCGAGTGTGGAGGCCGCACATCTCTTCCATTGGTGTACGTGGCAATGCAGGTTTTATCCTTTAGATGGCCTAGCACTTTAAACCTGCTTGGCACGCCCCTGAAGATTCACAGAGCATGCCCCCAAAGGGTTTGAATACACCTCTTTTGGCAGTGCAAAAGTATCTGTGTTATTCAAGTGGTCCAAGAAGTTGCTGTACTGTGGCCCAGAATCCCTCCTGTGTGTGTCCTCTGTGATAAGCATGATACCGACGTCAAATCAGCATTACAGAGCTGCCAATATGGGGGGAAGGGATGGGAGAGAGAGAGAGAGAGAGAGAGAGAGAAGGGCATCAGGGTCACACAGGCCAGCCTGCACACTGCGAGTCTTTATGACTGAAATGTCAGCATTTCAGTCATAGAGACTTATTGGACACGTCCTTCACCTTTTGCCCTGGGGGTGCGGTGAATTGCCCCCTTTCCCCTCCCCCCCATACAGAGGTATCTCTTGTCCAGTTACTTCTTTTCTCTCATGTCTGATATTAGACGGGATAGTGGAGGATGTTGTTCGCTTTGCCCAGTGATGTCAGAGAGCGACGCAGAGAACAGAGGAGAAAGCACTTATACAGCACCCAGTTATAGAAGCATAATCCCAGCTCCATCTGATCTCACCGTCTATTTACTATGCCATTACCTGTGCACTGAGGTCCTAGAAATAGCTTTTCCTCATTCTGCCGGGATAGAAACGTGTCTTACATACTTTATTTGTGACTCAGAGCTAAAAGAAACATCGATAAAGCGCCAAGGTCATAAACATATTTATGTCTTGAATGCACAGCCGTGTTTAAAATGCAAGATCCCGGTGATCATGTAATTTAATAAATAAGGACCGGTTACAGAGATCCACGTTTTTCCCTGATTTTCATGCGGTCAGATTGGATTGCGGTCACATTTACATTCCGACCTATCAGGCGTTAGGAGCGATGACACTCCCACAGCGTGGCAATTGTATGATTTCTTCTTGCTATGTACAGTATAGGCGCACACCCTCTCTCTGCAGGGTGTGGATCCACGTTGATAACGACCCTATTTCGAAGGGGCCGTTCCCTCCCAGCCACTTCCAAACTGGCTGGGAATTCTATTGATCTGGCCTCACAGAGTATTTTAGTTAGAGAGAGGCGTACTAATGCCGCCTTGGGAGTGTTTAGGTAGAACTGGGAGGGGGAGGGACATAGATTAGCC
>WWET01004919.1:61659-73054 GCA_011038615.1 Limnodynastes dumerilii
ATTTAAGTAGGAAACTACGCATGGTAAGATAAGGTTGCCAGGTACCTAAAATCGGGGGGACAGGTTAGAGGCTGAGTTAGGTGCGGTTTTATCTGCATCTAACTCACTCTTAAGTGTGAATACAGTTGCTAGGCAACCGGGACTTGAAGCTGTGGTTTGCATGAAAGCTCTGCGGGAGATTTGCCCGCTCTCCCGGAGAGTAACATAGGGCCTGATCCACATTTCCGCCGATGCGCTGTGTGTACTAACGCACAACGTATCGGCATGCACTCCCCCCGACACTCCCCCTGTGGCCGGTGTCATTACACACTGAAGGCTACCCTAACTTCAGCCGGCGTAACTGTGTGAATTATGCTGGCCACAGGAACGTAACTGCCCACACCTGCCCTCCCACCCTCATTTCCTTACCTTCCCCCACCTTTCTTCCGTAACTGTTCCGTAGTTACGGCGAGGAATGCCCCCTCAGCCGCAACTACGCTTAGGAACGCTCAATCCTAAGGAACGGGTTTCTCTAACTACTCTGGGCAACATCTGCCCGGCGCATGCACAGATCAGCAAAACTGCCGATCTTATGCATACGGCTGACCGCAACCACGGCGGCGGTCGTAGTTCAGGATCAGCCCCATAGTAACCAGGGCCGCACGCCTGTAATTTACCCCATGACTATGAATGAAAAGCTTTTTGTTCTTCGACCAGAATGTAGCAGGAAAGTCAATAATCTGACTTCGCAAATCACAAAATCATCAATGAAGAAGAGAATTAGCGAATCTGAGGATTTCACGTGTAACAGGTTCTGGTTCCTGTGATTTCCTGTATAAAGTACATTAGTTATAAAGTAATGAATATCATCTCTAGTAAATCCTCAGCGACCCATTGCTTTGTGTTACTTTCGTGTATATGTTCTAGCGTCTGTTTGGAATTGCGCTCTGCGAGGAATGCTCCGCATGTGGCTGTTACTTTCATAGCATTGCGGGTCTTTTCCCGTCTCTCCGCGCTGTAATCTATTTCTTAACACGACGTCGTATGTTTCCGATTTGTCTGAATTCGACCCCATGAAGAGACAAAAATCCTCAAAGCAAAATATGTGAAAAAACTGAACCGTGATCCACGCGGAGGAAATTGAATGGCAGCACGGTGCTGGCGTAGCAGTGGGACACGAGGGATGTATAAGGAAGAGTCTCAGACGTGTTTCTTTCTGCCTCTATATCTCTTCTTTGTTCTCTGCATGGAACATTCTCTAATTAAAACCACAAGCTATGGAACATGCAGAGCCGACCTTTACAGGGTCCCCCCTGCCCCTAATGTATGATTAACAAACCTCCCCCTCCCCCATGAGTACACCCTGAAAAAGGCCGCCTCAATAGGCCTCAATGCAGAGAAAGAGGAGACAACTTCTAAATTCTGTCATCACACCGCAATGACTTCTGGAACTGAATCAGCATCAGGGAGATTGCCATATACTTCAGGGAGTCAGGAAGATCATCCATTCTTCAGGGAGTCAGGAGGATTACCCGCTCTTCAGGGAGTCAGGGAGATCACCTGCTCTTCAGGAAGTCAGGGAAACCACCCACTGTTCAGGGATTCCGGGAGACCACTCACTGTTCAGGGAGTCAGGGAGACCATTCGCTCTTTAAGGAGTCAGTGAGACCATTCGCTCTTTAGGGAGTCAGGGAGATCACCCGCTCGTCAGGGAGACCACACACTGTTCAGGGAGTCAGGGAGACCATTCGCACTTCAGGGAGTCTGGGAGACCAACTGCTCTTCAGGAAGTCAGGGAGACCACCCACTGTTCAGGGAGTCAGGGAGACCGTTCGCTCTTTAAGGAGTCAGGGAGACCATTCGCTCTTTAGGAAGTCAGGGAGATCACCCGCTCTTCAGGAAGTTAGGGAGACCACCCACTCACTGTTCAGGGAGTCAGGGAGACCATTCGCTCTTCAGGAAGTTAGGGAGATCACCTGCTCTTCAGGAAGTCAGGGAGACCACCCACTCACTGTTCAGGGAGTCAGGGAGACCATTCGCTCTTTAAGGAGTCAGGGAGACCATTCGCTCTTTATGGAGTCAAGGAGATCAATCGCTCTTCAGGGAGTCAGGGAGACCACAAACTGTACAGGGAGTCATGAAGACCATTCGCTCTTCAGGGAGTAAGAGAGACCAGCCGCTCTTTAGAGAGTCTCCCTGGTATTTAGGATGAGTTGGCAACTTGTCCACTTAATAGTTTAATAGGGAATTGATATGGGTGCAATGAATGTAATCCTTGGTGGAAGCTGCTTACCACATCAGTGACTACGTGGCAAGCCCCAGACTTAGGTCACCTGTAACTGCTGTTGTACACGTCTCCAGCTCATGTGCACGGCATGTAATAAGCTCTCATTGAAGGATTCTCTGGTACTTTTACCCACACTTGGAAAACTCTAATTACATTTCATTCTTTTTCTCACATGAATGTTTCAGACACGGAGGGCGGTTAATACATTAAGTGCAGCACAGACGAGCGTTTCTACAACACACAAAAATCATTGTTAGTGTGTCGCCTTCAGGTTAAGAATGTGCCAATCGATATTTAAGCAGCCAGTGAACACTTAATCCTAAGCATGCATTATATACCAGAGGCAGCTGTCACCAGCCCAAGAGATGATCAAGTACAACATTATATTTACATAATTAACCTCCCTGCTGTAAGACCTTCTGTGCTGGATTGCCGTGGGCCTCAGAGGAAGCCGATTGCAAGTTTAATCCATCCTTGAAACCCGTTATGTAGAGTCTCATATATATTTGCAAGAGGCCACCTACATGTTGCACATATTATTTATTGTTTGCATTATGAATTGCTGTTATTAACACCAGGGAAGAATACTGAAAGGGTCAAGAGAAAATGTATTGCAGCGTTGATTAGATTAATACCAAAGAAGATGGAAATTGTGATTAAATTACAGTACTGGAATAATGTATTTTCTACCACAGAGTAGCTGGGTCAGACAGAAGATCAATATCCGCTTCTGCTCACTGTGTTATCTGATGTGGGCCTTCCACCAATCTGCTGTGAGCACCCTCTGTCACATGATCAGGTACTGGTGCGGTCAAAACCGACTCCAGCTATGAACAGGTCCCCATGTTTTTATTAGAAGCAGCGCCCCCTTGTGTTACGCTCCTACTACTACTGCTGCTTACCTTGGAGGTGTGGGCAACTGGTTCAAGTTGATAGTGGAGGGAAGCCGTAACGTAAGATATTATGTTTACGCTAAGGGCATTCTCGTAAATGAACCTAATACTTCCTCTTCTATCTCTCTGTATGGTGTGTGACACAGGCCATGCGCCATTTTAGTTGCTTTTCTCTGCTCCAAGCTCTACATGTTTAGTTCCTCTAGTCTTTCTTGGCATGGTGTGTGACACAGGCCGTGCACCATTTTAGTTGCTCTTCTCTGCTCCAAGCTATACATGTTTAGTTCCTCTAGTCTTTCTTGGTATGGTGTGTGACACAGGCCATGCACCATTTTAATTGCTCTTCTTGTCTCTAATGTATTTATGTCCTTCTGGAGATACGGCCTCCAGCACTGAGCACAGTATTCCAGGTGAGGTCATCACTCCACATTAGAATCTTATCCTAGGACTGGGTCTATAACTATCGCTGTCTGGTCATTGTCCTCCTCTCTATCCATCTGTAAGTTCAACCGTTGTAGATGTACATTGGACACATTCACTTCATCGATCTGCAAATCTTTCTGCATTGTCACGTTTACTATGTTGGATGAGGGTCTTTGTGCACATAGCGCATGATATTATCTATTACATGCACATAAAAATGTCACAGTCGTCGGTTTCTGTTGGCCAGCATTTTACATGATGTATGTCTGTCATTTCCAGGCTTGGAACCTGTTTGCTGACACCTGATTGTGTCACGGAGAGCAATAGCACTGTCTGACATCGTGTTACATGTTGGAGAAAGAGGTTGATGGATTACACGGTTTCTTTCTGTCAGTATAATGGTTTCTTGGAAGTTGGAAAGAAAATACTCAATTTGTTGTACCATAAAATAATATTGTCCTTGTGTTTATTGTGTTTATTATCCACTAGTCTCAGTTTTTGGGGACGAATACAAGTTACCACTATGGACATAGGGCATGTAATGCAGATACATACCCACTGAGTGTGGTACCCCGGTACGATGGTCTTCATCGTACTACAATAGCCGGTAGTCTACATTGTATATGGTGGAGATGCAACTCCTGGAGTCACGAAGTGTCATCCCCTGAAAGGTAATGTTTCACCTAACCCGACCCTTAACCCTTTCCTAACCCTTTCTTTTCTGCAGTCTAAGCCCTAACCCTAATGCTCTATGACCTGCAGCCTAATTCTAACCCTCTAGGTGCTGCAGCCTAACCCTAACTTTCCCCTGAAGTCCTAACCTTTTACCCGCTGCAGCCTAGCCTTAATCTAACGCAGTCTGTAGCTATCTATTGCAAGCAGGGAAATAGGTTCCTGCTCCCAATAACAGGCGGCTGTCTTATGGACGGCCACTCGGACAGGAAACCACATCCCATAATCCGGTGGGAGCCCCCGGCACAATGGCTGTCTATGACAAGTAGAGACAGCCGAAAGTTCTTTTTCCGCTGTCTCTAATTGGAATAGGTCGCCATTTTAGATTTTTCTTTTTTTTAATGAATGGGTGAGTGTGCCGATTGGCATATTCACCAACTGAGTTTCGTCAGCGCCACCCGTCGGACCCAGCGCACCCAACGCTCGCCGACGATACCACCGGAGAGGTGAGTAACACAGGGATTGATTGTAGGCAGCTTTCAATTAAAAGAGGGGATTATTAGTTGGGATGATTGCATCAATAACATCAATAATCAGATGTACTGAGTCAAAGACTGTGACGTCAACTTGTAACTGATTCAATATGTACATCAACTTCTCTAGTAGAGTTATGACTGTCTTCCAGGACAGGTGAGCTACTGCATTAGCACATACACATATTGATGGTGAATGCATTATTCAAGTGGCTCAGTGAGCAGCATTGTGTGTCACACCGCTGAGGTCATGAGATTGAATCCCGGACTAGGCCTTATCTGTGTGGAGTTGTGTGTTCTCCCTGTGTCTGTGTGGGTTTCCTCTGGGTGCTCCGGTTTCCTCCCACACTCCAAAAACATGCTGGTAGGGTTAATAAATTAACCATAGTTTATGTGTGTGTGTGTGGTTTAATGTGAAATATTCTCTGGAAAGTTCTACAAGCACTATTTAAACACCTGTTAAACAATAAATAATAATAATCCTTATGGGGGCCACATCCTGAGCTATGTACTGTTTTTACGCTAGCCGCTGTCGTAAAATCGCCAATTTGTATGTACTGTATGTTATGCTTCCCATTGACATTGCGGTTAGGGTTTGGAAATAGGGTTCGGGTTAGGGTTCCAATTAGGGTTCAGAATAGAACTCTGTTGAACATTTTAGAAGGTTGTGGAAATGAATAGAACTCTGTAGAACCTTCTAGAAGGCATCCAACTGATTACATTAATACTCTAGCATTTTTACGCTAGCCGCTGTTGTAAAATCACCAGTTTGTATGTACTGTATGGTATGCTTCCCATTGACATTGCGGTTAGGGTTCGGAAATAGGGTTCGAATTAGGGTTTGGAATAGAACTCTGTTGAACCTTTTAGAAGGTTGTGGAAATGAATAGAACTCTGTAGAACCTTCTAGAAGACATCCAACTGATTAAATTAATAACTTGAAGATTTAAACCTGGGCAACGCCGGGTACTTCTGCTGGTATGTAAATAAACTTTCAATGCACAGAGTCTGACCTTGGAGGGGGGAGCCCCCTATCCTTATGCACCAATATGACTGATGCTCAGGACACGACGGATGCCCTCTTGTATATGACATTTCATGCATTAATTATGATTATTATCGCTTCTTACATTTTCCTGAAAAGCGCTGGTGCTGTCTCTGGTGAATCCACTGCGGAAATGTTTGTATGTAATGAACTATAACTGACCTCTCCCATTACACGGAACAGAGAGCAGAAAGATCCATTTTTGTGGAATTTATTTCATTTTATTCTGACAAACAATTTTAATGAGCAGCAGAATCCGACTAATGGTGTTTTCAGCGATGTTACTTTTCGTATGAAAATAGTAATTATTGTACATTAAATATGAATGTTGCTGGCACCCGCTAATGATCTGAGATTCCCTTGTATTACACCTGATGAACTATTTAATTACTCCAGATGGATCCCTTGTATGTGACATGCAAAACATTCATCCATGACAACCGATAACGCTTTGCCGGATCTGCGTTTTGCAGGAAAGGAACCGTCACATTGGCGCGGAGCAGACACAATGATAAAAACCTGAAAGCAAATCCAAATGAATTCTGCGTGTCATAAACCAGGGTTGCCGACTCTCCCCCGGAATATCAGGGAGACTCCTGAATTTTGTGCAGTTCTCCTGGAATCCCAGAAGAGCCGGCAAACCTAACGCAAGCCCCACCAGCTATCAATATCTATTGTAATCCCTAGTGTTACCAGGGATGGGCGGGACTTGATGATGTCATGCCCCTGGAACACTAGATATTACAGGGGTGATTGACAGGGGTCGGGGCTAAATGACACGATTTGCATCATTGCAGAAATCTATGGCTTCTCTCAAGGTTTTCCCGAAGAGAAGCTTTAAAAAGTCGGCAACCCTGTCATAAACCCTAATTCAAATAGCAGGAGGTCTGTACAGCACCCAGATGTACATATAATGGCAGCTCTGTGTAAGATGCCACAAGTTATCGTGTAATTTCCACAAACCCTTTTCCCCCAGGAACCTTTCCCCATTATGGATAGTACTTTATTTTTTGGTTGGGGTTATGGGGATTATCAGCATAAATCAGGGATGTCAATATGAGGGCGGGATTTATGCAAATCATGTCATTAAGCCACACCCCCTGACAATCACTACTGTATTTCATGGGATAGGGCGGGGCTTGGCGATAAAAAAAATCATGTCATCAAGTCCCGCCCATCCCTAATAACACTAGGGATTACTATAATGAGCATCCCTCTCATGCGGGAGATTTGCCGTCTCTCCTGGGATACCGGGAGAACTGCCTGAATTTTGGGAGTCTTCTGAATTTTCCGGGAGAGTCGGCAGCCCTGGCATAAAATTAAACTGTAAAAGGATCCAATACTGGTATAGCCTATCGGAATGTTTCTTCAACAATATCCCTTGTTCCCTAACACCTCTGCTCTTCCTATACACGGAGCCCAAATTATAAGTCCTCACAATGGACCTGATCCAGACTGGTGTTCATTCCAAACACCGAGCGTTGCTAAAGTACTCATGCAAGAGGCCGGCTCCCTCCCATGACGCTCTCCTCTCACATCCGGCTTTGGGTAACTCCTGTGTCCATAACCCTACTTCTAAGACGCCAGCCAGCAGCGTAAGATCGGCTTAAAAGTCAATCTGCGCATGCGCCGAGCAGATGTTGCTAGGCATAGCTACAGCATCGTTGATCGGGTGTACGTAGCAGCGCCGTAGTAACACTGGAGGGGGCGTCCCCCAGCGTTACTACGTTCAGGTTAGTGTACATGGGCGGGGGGAGTTAGTTTAATGAGGGAGGGAAGGAGGGGTTAGCGGGCATACGCTCCTGTGTGAGCGCATTTTCCTTTGCTTAGGCCGGCTGAAGTTAGGGTAGACTTCACCCGGCGTAAGCGAGGGAAAAAACGCTCGCACAGGGGGAGTGTCGGGCAGAGTGCACGCCGATACGCTGTGCTTTACTAAGCACAGCGCATCGGCGTAGGTCTGGATCAGGCCCAAAGTGTCTGATTCGCAACCACAGTGAATTACAGGGGGAGGAGCAAAATAAACAGTGTAAGTAGAGTTCAATGGTGCTGTTACTTTACTCAACTCTAAATAAATGTGTTCAATGCAAGCGTGTGCAAAGAGGAAAGAAAAATACTAAATAAAATCAATAGAAAGCAAAGTATTTTCCTGCATGCAAAACAATGAAATAAAATGCAGAGAACAGAACAAAATCTCAATTCTCCCTCAATACGGATTGCTCAGGTTCTGACTTGCACTTTCTTGTAGTATGTGGCTCTGGATCAGCCCATAGTGAGTATAATCCGGGCTGTGCTTCTCCCCCACACATCTCTCCTGCTGCTTTATGCAGGATGTGAATACTCTCTATAATGAGAGACGACAGATAGATGAAGATAACTTGTCACAGCCTGCGCTCTTTCTCACCGGTTCATCCACCATGTATAATGAAGTTCATCCAATGAGACAAGAGGCCATCGTGTGGGGTCACTATTCCCCTGTCACCCTCAGAGACATGTATGTATCAGCATTGTAATCACTGAATGAATTATAAGACTATACTAAGACCGGGATGATGCAACTGTAATAATCCTTATAAAGAAGCGTTATATTAACAGCACTTTCAGGGCATAAATAGCTGTGAATGTCGTCTTTGTCGCGGTCACTAGCGGTAAATCAGTCAGATTCCATCTTTGTTCTACAGGATCTGTTTTGGAAACTGTATTCGCATCACTCTCTTCCTGTACATTGGTTCGTTCTCTTTCATTAGTAGCACTGATGTGACACGGGCACATCACCAGCGATTTCTGATCCGTTGTAATGTGCTTGAAGTGTCACATCCTAACAGAAAGGTCTAAAACTGGGTATGAAATTGGTCTCGGAAGGCCGCCCCCTGCAGTTAGATATGACCTGGAGCTGGTGCAAATGTGTTGATGTAGACAGTGCTTTTTTATGTCTGTGATGGGCTCTGGATCGGGGGGCACTTGCTTGGGCCCCGCCCCTTACTGTACATTGACTACACCCCCCTGACCTCACTGAACACGCCCCTCAGAACGCACTGTCGCTGCTCGAGATGTCCTCAGGTGACTGTGTAATCTTCAGTTCTGAGCATGTGCAGTAAAAATCACAGAGAGAAGCGTCACGTCAGCTGGGTACACTCCCCTCTGGATCAAGACCAGTGACTTCCACCCGTTTCACTGACAGAAATACATGTTTTATGCCATGAAAGAGAAATACATCCGGCCCTCACAGCCTCTCAAAACCCAGAAATTCACATTTTAATCATCCTTTAATATCAATCACATCTGAAACATAAGATCTAAGAAATTTAAGAGTAGGTGATTTTCCTCGCTCCCTGAAGAGCGGGTGATCTCCCTAACTCCCAGAAGAGCGGGTGATCTCCCTAACTCCCAGAAGAGTGAGTGATCTCCTTGATTTCCTGAAGAGTAGGTGATTTTCCTGACTCCCTGAAGTGTTGGCAATCTCCCTGATGCTGATTCAGTTCCAGGAGTCTTTGCAATATGATGACAGAATTTTAAAAATGTCAACCATTCATAAAGACGAATACTAGCAATTTTATAAGACACCATGGGCCCGATTCAATCAGCCTCGCACCAGCGTAATTTGCGGAGCAAAGCTAATTGTGCAAATTTTTTTGGGGGGGGGGGGATTTTCATTTGCATCTCATAGAGACGCGCATAAAAATCTGCTACCGTAATATATGAGAAAAGGCGCACCGTGAACTTTTTTCCGTCTGTTGCAGTGCGAATTGGTAATTAAAAATACATTTTGGTCTCATGTTAAAGGGTTTAATTCGCCGCTGCCAATATGCCCCTATTTTGAAATAAACCCTCCTGTACTGTAAAATATGAATACACCCCTCCCCCTCCCACCTTACAGAGTTTAGTTCCGTATGTCTGGAGAACCGTATCGTAACAAGCAGATTGTGGAAGTCGGGTGTCGTACGGAAGTATTAAACAGGCCCATTGTTATTATAAGTACACCCAATATTACAACGCCCATTGTCTAATTGGTCTCAAAGAATCATGGGCCGTATGAAGACTACCTAACATATAACATATATCTTTCAGACCGCATTTACGCAATCTACGTAAGGAAAAGATACGTAGATAACGTAAAAAATGTACTACGCATGCACAGTAGGAAGAAACGCTAAACACCGGACGTATATGTTATACGTCTGGTAGGATGCATACGGCCCCATGAGTCTTGCACATAGCGTTTTTTTATTATGTGCATTGCAAAACGTGCATCACATTGAAGGACAACGGCCGTTGTTGCCTGGACTCTGAATCAGGCCCATAGAATTGAAATCATTCAGATAATTATAGGCAACTGTAGGCAATTATATGGCATTGTACCTTTTCTTGCCACCAGGGGCGCCAGTCAAGGGGAAAGAGCTTTGATGCATCGTGCCTGGTGTAACTGCTAGTGATAACACAGCACCTGGACAGTATTAGTTATTGTGTGTGATTTGTGTACGTTTACATGTCAATGTATTGCAGCTGAATTGCTGACGGCTCAGAATCACCCCTGATATTATTACACCATCTGCAAGAAGTGAGACAGCAGCCACCGGTGACATCCGGATATATACGAGGTGTTTTGGTTTGTTGATGTCCAGGCAGTGACAGTGTAAATTCTGCATGTGATAAAGCAGAATATAAATCATGGTGTTGTGAGCAGACGATGCCCTTTGCACCCCGGCTCCCATTATTATGCCATGTATTAGAGCCATGCATGAGAGACTGCCATCTGTACATACACAGGTACAGCGTGTTCTCTCATCCCACCTTAGTGCGGAAATGAGAGCACATAGTGTTATGTTACCAATAGACATCACTGCCTGCTGACGAGCTACATAATGGGGGTTAATGACTGTTCTGCTCTGCATAATAAGACAGGTTCATCCAGCAGATCTATACAGTATGACATGACGTCTGTACCAGAGTCATATTAGATCAAGATATAGATTTATGTATCATGTAATAGCCGAGATGGCTTATTGCTATCTACTAATAGAACAAGGATATTCAGGACAGGATCCAGTGTACAAAAAATAAGAGGCAAACAGGAGGAAAGTTACACCTGGGCAGGGTGTGGATCGGGGTTAAGAATGACCCTTTTCCGAAAGGGACGTTTTCTTGCAGTCCGTTTCAAGCTAGCTCTGAAATCCATTGCTTCTGCCTCACCAAGGAGAAGCAATCGATCATCCCCAGGATGAAATCGCAGCGGTGAGTGGTGAGTATTTATGTAACCCCAACCCTTATCCTAATCCTTACCCTAATCCACCCCCCCTTCCATTACCCTAACCCACTCCTTCCCGCAGCCTAACACTAGGGGCCAGATTTACTAAGCTGTGGGAAGGGAAAAGTGGAGATGTTGCCCCTAGCAACCAATCAGATTCTAGCTGACTTTTTCTAGTATGTAATAGGAAAGTTAGAGCTGGAATCTGATTGTGTAATAGTAACACTGGTAACTGTGTAATAATATTATAATATTATAATAATATAATAGTATTAGAGATGGGAGGTGATAAATAACAGTGTAATAGTAACGCTGGTCAGT
>WWET01004919.1:73634-98962 GCA_011038615.1 Limnodynastes dumerilii
GTGTAATAATATAATAATAATATAATAGTATTAGAGATGAGAGGTTATAAATAACAGTGTAATAGTAACGCTGGTCAGTATATGTGTAACAATATAATAGCATTAGAGATGAGAGGTTAGAAATAACAGTGTAATAGTAACGCTAGTCAGTATCTGTGTAATAATAATATAATATAATAGTATTAGAGATGAGAGGTTATAAATAACAGTGTAATAGTAACACTGGTCAGTATCTGTGTAATAATAATATAATAATAATGATGATGATGATGATGAAGGCCGCACGTAGAAGCTTAGACAGGAGAAGGCGTGCCATGGCAGCCTCGGGGAGGAGGTGGGTGGGAAGTAGATTAGTTGGAGAGGGCAGGGGGTGGAGCCATTCTCTGTGCGTAGCTTCCTTCTTAAGAAAATGGTAAAATAAGAAAGTTCTATAGAACTCTTAAGTGCCATTAGGTACCGAAAAACAGGAGGCGGGTTCGGGGGAGACGAGTGAGTTAGGTGCGAATCTGTCCACACCTAACTCACTCTTAACTGTAAATCAGGCCCCTTGTGCCAATACAATACAGGTGGAAGCAATTTGCTAAGCATTAGTGAATGACTATGTACAGTATCTTGTTGTAGTTTTATGCAATATTATATAAAGTGTGATTTATATTAAGAACACTTTTTCACTATTTTTTCAACCTTTCCCAATCACAATAAATAGACTTTATCTAATGCGCTAAACTATCTTTACCCTGGTTTAGTAGCCGTTAATATTGTGTTATGATACTTGGTTGCTGTGTGACGTTACTTTGATTATTAACTTGCCTCTTGTGCCACCTCTGTGAGGGTCCGTTGTAAAGGACACAGCTCTGATCAGAGAACACACTTCTAGGCTAGATATGATTTCCAGGATGGACAACAAGCATTGGGTAACATCAAAGCTTTAACCATATAGAATATATGTTACAGGAGCTTCCCTGAGGTCTGGCAGATCTTTAATATTTGGACGTCACATTTTCGCAGCTGGTCAATATACTCAGAAGCTCTTTGTTGACTTTTAAAAGACCCCCCACAAAGCTCAAGTGCCCTTAAGGCTTCATCCGGCCCATTTCAATCTCCGCGTCTCTCCTCACAACCCATGTAATTCTTCATTCCACAACAGCCGTGGCCTTTATTTCTCGTGGTGGTTTTATTTTATGATACCGTTAATAAGCCGAACGGGATTTTCTGAAACGGAATTTCAGTTGATGGATTAAGCAGTTCTATGACAACCAGAGAATGGCAAACAGGCCATTGTTGATGGATGGTTCCATTACTTAAGCTCTCCCATTGTTCAGGGTTTATTAAGATGATGTATTTGACAAAAGAGAGTTTGGGGGATGGGGGTTCAATGGACTGGAGATGTATATTATAAAATATTACCATTACTGAAAACCACAGGATTAACGTAAATGCTGATACGCGTTTCGCCAGGTTTTGTACTTTTTTTAGCAGCTATGTTTCATTACAACACTGTATCATGCGCACAAAGATATATAGCGCATCTCAGTGTAGTATCACGTTGCGCATTCCCAGAACAGAACAGGGCGCAAATACAGCGTTTCAGACCCGAGCACAGCTTACTGCTATGGCCGACTGTGTCCAGATGGGTGATATAAGGGATGGGAAGGGATGGACAAAGATGGTCAATGTACAGTAAATGCATGTTCCCAAAAAAGAACCCAATCTTGACCCGAGCTTTAGTGTATGGAGTTTAATGGCAAATATTTGCAGCCTCAGAGTTATGAGAAGAGGCTGTTATGAAACCTGTCCAACATTTCCATTACACATCGATCACACTCTGCACTAGTGTTTGGACCACTGGTGAAAGGAGCAGAACAATGGGAAGGTTAGGGTTTGGTTGTGGGACAGGGAGGGTTAAGAATAGAGAGGAAGGTTAGGGTTAGGCTATGGGACAAGAAGGGGATAGAGTTAGGCTGCAGGACATGGAGGGTAAAGGTTAGGCTGTTATAAGGGGAAGGTTAAGGTTAGGGTGTGGGGCAGGGAGGGTTATGCTTAAGCTGTTAGAAGAGGAAGTTTTGGGTGAGGGTTAGGGTAAGTGGTTGGTACCTGTCACTGTTGGAATTATTTGACGATCAGCCGCTATCAGTATGCATTTTTATCCAGATGTCTCGTGAGAACAATTCCGTCGCTGCTCTACAGTCGTTTCATCCCAAATCAGCTGTCCTAAGCCGCGAATCACAACCAGCCACACCTTGGTTTGCTCCTCCCCATTATTGACTTCATTATTGACTTCTCTTGCTTCTTTGAGTTTTTATCAGACCCTATGGGCCAGATTCAATTAGCTTCACAGCCGCGTTATTTGCAGTGCAAAGATAAATACGCACATTTTTATTTGTGGATTTTTATGCATACCCCAGAGAGGAGCGAATAAAAATCCACAATTTATTGCTAATGTAAATGACGGGAAAAAGCGCACCACAAGGTTTTTACCCTTTCATTGCGGCAAATTGAATCGGGCCTTAAGTGTATTATCCACCCAAATATTTAACAAGATATACAAGGAGATTCACTGATTTCTGATTCATTATTATACAGCTAAAGGCAGATTAGCAGATCCGGAACTCTGGCTGTACAGAGAATTGCGTTTAGAGGATTGGAGAACATTGGACCAGTCCATCACCAGAAAAGTTATTATTATTTACAAGACCTAGGGATGATGAGCTAAGCAACATGATTTTTCCTCTCTATACTGTAGTTTAGGTCGGAATTATTCCTCCAGGAACTATATTAAAAAGAAAAAAAAGAAAGTTATATTTACAGCAATATCTGGAGCCCATGCCCTGAAACCCTTCTTGTTTACCAGTAAATTGCTTTGGGTGAATATAAAGCTGTATTGTTGCATCTATCCACAGGAGAACTTATAAGGTTGTACAAGAGAGTGTGATGTGCACTGAAGAATATCTTTGTAAATTGTGAGTTTTGTTGCAGATTCCCTTTATATTGTGCGATGTGGAGTTGTGCGGATTTTGTCATATTTTGTGGTTAGATGCAGACTCACCAGAGCATGTAAGTTGTTCCCCAGGGATCTGTACTTGGACCAGGGCTACTTAATATCATTATTGGTGAAATTACACGTGGTATCAAAGCCCTGATTCACGAACAAAACCACAGTCCCTAACCTGTCCCCCCTGTTTTTAAGTACCTTATGGCACATCTTACCGTGCGTAGATTCATTCTTTAGAAGGAAACTACACATGGACATTAAATGGTGTGTAGAAAAGCGCTAAGGTGCACTCCTGGGGTGTTGGTAAATAGGGCTAAAAGAATTCATGGGTTATATGGGGGCCTCAAAGAAGCTTAAATAAAATCGTTCAAATAGCTCCCACGTTGCTGCCCTCCACGAGGAGTATAAACGGAATGATGTGGTGTAAAAGATAAGAGATGAAAAGAAACAATTTATTAATACAAATATATATCTTCCAATCGCACTAAAACAATCTTCCATAATATATTGACGAAATAAATAATTAAAGCAATCTATACCCCAATAAGAGAGTTGGTTGGAGAACCGAAGGAGCAGGAAGCGAGATGATGAAGATGAATCCCGGGATACCGCTGCCAGCAAGCCGCCGTCCTCCTAGGTCAATCTCCTATCGGTGGTAGTGCCATACACCACTGCTACTGTCAACGCGTTTTAGGCTAGAACCGCCCTTTCTCAAGACATGTGCCTTTAGCCCTATTTACCAACACCCCAGTAGTGCACCTTAGTGCCTTTTCACACACCATTTATTTTATTGTTTTCTTGTTTTTGTGTGATAGGAAGGTCTCTGGGAGTGTGGAATAGCAGCTGGTATCCCCAGCGTAATACCTTTCCCCTAATACATTTTATACACATGGACATTGCCCCTGACAGCGGCCGGCTGAGTTCCGAAAAATGTGAATGTTGAAAGGAAAGTTAAGCATCCCTTTACCCTAACCCTCCATGCTTCATAGCCTAACCTTAACCTTCCCTGTCTCCCAGCCTAACCCTAACCAACAATGCCCCACAGTCTAACCCTAATCCTTTATACCTAACCTTAGCCCTAACCACTACCGCAGCCTCTCAATATTGGAAGGGGAAAATAGATAACTGTTCACAATAGTCATTTTCTCTCTATGGAGGTTTTCAAACAATGATACAATCACCATTCAGCTGACTGTTGTATTATGTTCAAAATACGGCCACTCAGACTGGCCACCGCATCATGATGCTTAGTTGTATAGGGAGAGGAATTAGTATTAGAAAGACAGATGATTAGTGCGGCCTCACCTAGAATACTGGGGTCAGTGCAGGAGGCCATGTCTCCAGAAGGACATAAATACATTAGAGACTGTACAAAGAAGAGCAACTAAAATGGTGCATGGCCTGTGTCACACAACATACAGAGACAGACTAGAGGAAGTAACATGTATAACTTGGAGCAGAGAACAGCAACCAAAATGGTGCACGCCCTGTGTCACACAACATACAGAGACAGACTAGAGGAAGTAACATGTACAGTTTGGAACAGAGAAGGGAGAGTGTTCAACCTATTTCATCTTTCCAAAGCTGTAACAAAACCAAATGGAATTTCTTGTTGTGTGTCCTGGAATTGTATGTTATGTCATAAATAAAAATGGACATTTCTGTTTCCTGTATTGGCCCCAAGGAAACACATTTATCAAGACCAAAGGTTAGTTTTATTAATATTTCACAGTAACTATTTCTGTCCAAGGAAACGGGGGGGGGGGGGGTGGGTGTAGTTCAATCTCTCATCAGCGTTATTGCATAGGATAAAAGAGAGAAAATATATGGATCAGTAAACAGATAAAAATGATGTTAGACCTTTGAGTCTTAAAATCTTAAGATTACTAGGTACATAATAAAAACAGTGACATATCAACATAAAATAACATAATTTACAAGCTGTGGAGTAAAAAAAAACTCCCCTACCGAGATTAACAAGCATCCTGGAAACACTGCAAAGTGTGGACGTCCAGGCAGCAGGTGGAAAAGGGGTCCCAGGGCACCGGATGCACTACAGCGGGGAGAAGGTACAGCACAGCTGATGCAAAGTCCGGAAAACTAAACGCGTTTCGGGCGTCGCCCTTTCTCAATAGTCTGTTTATTTTTATGACTACAGTACATGTTGCAGTAAGGCTGGGCTGTTCTGTAACCCTGGGGCATGCTGGCGCTTGTAGTACTTCCATGGCTGCCAAGGCATGCTGTCACTTGTAGAACCCTAAGTACCAGCATGCCATGTCATCCGATCACACTGTGACGTGTAGTGAATCTTAAAATACATAATTAGCATCTGCCTTAAAGATACATTAAGAAATAATTAAATATGAAATACATAGCTGGAAATCTTTATGGTTCACTCCTCTAAACCTGTAGTCCCAGGCATGCTTGCATTAAAAAAAAAAGGCCTTTAGAAGGTAGAGGTGTGACAGCTCTGAAAGCCACGTCCTCTGTTTATAAGCTGTGACAGTCCCTCGCTATCACATCTTATGAGAGGAAGAGAGAGAGAGAGAGAGAGAGAGAGAGAGAGTGGGAACTGGACATTGTGAGCTAGCACAATATCCTTACATAAGAGTCTCTGCATAATGAGGGTAATTACTGCAATTTCATACCCTCCAACATGACCCATTCCGTTAGGTACAAAAAACTCTGCTCCTCAGTTTTCAACTGTCAGTTACTATGGTAACCACTTTTTTTGAAAAGGCAAATAGTTTTTTTTAAATATCAGTTAATTCATTTAAACCAGGTGAGTGACAGTTGTAAGCTCAGGAGCAGATTCAATTGTACCTAATGGAATGGGTCATGTTGGAGTGTCTGGAATTCAGCTTAGCATTGCTCAGAGCAATCCTCTATTTTATTAGTTGTTCAGCCTCCAGTGTATATACAGGTTTCTAGGATCATTAGGACGGCTTTTCCTTACACAACAAATTATTGCAATGGGCTTTGCTTCTTTCTTAAGTAAACAATATAGGAGTTTGCAGAATCAGAAGCGTCTGATAACACTGGCTGCGCATAATTGTTTATTAGCAATTCAATTTGTTTAAGAGAACATTCTACAGGGCGATCGGTATGACAGCGGCTGCTTACCATGCGGTCAGCGGTATTAATGTGGTGTATTCATACATTTCACTTATTAATTCTCTAACAATATCGCCATCCAATCAATAACCCCGTCAGCTCACAATCCACCTGACGATTAATAAGACGCCTCACATCACCCTGACAGAGTCATCACCATGTTCCATCGCTCTCCCGTTCCCTCCGCACATCATCAAATCATGTTCTGCTTCTGCAATCAAACGTTCCGTCAGAGACAATCGCTGAACCATCAGGAGCTCAATAAACGTCTGTGAGTCAGCGTCCTGGGGAGGTATAAAGTACAGGAGCTTTTGCGTTATACATCGCGTGTCTCTGGTTGTCTGATTGTGCTGTGTTTGCGGCAATCCAATTGCTAGCAAAGCATGCTGGGATTTGTAGTTCGACATCATAACAGTGGGATGCAGTTTCCGTATCGACAATCGGTATTTCGACAGCGTTACAGCCGACACCATAATGTTTCTGTATCTTTGCCATCGGAAATTCGTATTTATATAAGTTTTATGTTGGCGTTGGTGCAATGATAGTACTATGACATGGAACCCATTCAGAATGCCGACATTTACTCCGGAACCTGCTTTTCCCGAGCTGAATTTTACTGTAGATGCTGAGCTTGGCTGTGCTTCCCCTGGTCAGTGGTTAGAGTAAGGGTTAGAAATGAGGGTTAGGAATTAAGATAAGGGGTTAGGGTTAGAAATTAGGGTTAGGGTTAGAAATTAGAGTTAGAAATTAGGGTAAGGGGTTAGGGTTAGGAATTAGGATTAGGTTTAGAATTAGGGTTAGGAATTTGGGTTAGAAATGGTTGTAAGGGGTTAGGATTAGGGTTAAGATTAGGAATTGGGGTTAGGTTTAAGAATTAGGGTTAGGAGTTAGGAATTAGAGGTAGGCGCATGCGTAGATCGGCTTTTCAGCCGATCTTACACTTACGCCCGCCGTCCTAGCGAAGGCAGGCGTAGGTCTGGATCAGGCCCAGTGTGAGGGGCCCATGTGTCTATCAGTGTCACACACAGACAGTAGTCATGCACATAGGCAGGGGTGATTAGCCAATAGGGTGACAAGGCTGCAGCCACTATTCTGCCACTCATACAAGTGCTAAGAGCCATTAACCCTTAGGGCCAGATATACTAAGATGCTGGTTTGGAAAAGTGAAGATGTTGCCTATAGCAACCGATCAGATTCTAGCGCTCACTTTCTGTTTACATACTAGAGAATGTCAGCTAAAATCTGATTGGTTGCTATGGGCAACACCTCCACTTTTCCAAACCTGCAGCTTAGTATATCTGGTCCTTAGTCTGATAAAAAGTATTAAAAATATACTGGTTAATAGCAGCTTCTATATTCCTCACCCTGCAGCAAGTTCCCTTCACACTTTTTCCTCTTTATTTATACAATTGTTTTTTTTAAACACTGTACAAACTATAGACTATGGGGCAGATCCAGAACAACGCTTGTGAGCGACTTTTCGCGTGACGGACACGTAAAATCGCGTTTTGGTAAATACTGTGCATGCGCACCATAGAAAATACGCTCCGTAACGTAGATGTGAACATATGGGCCATTCACGTATTTGTCGTGTAAATCCGTACATGTGGGCGTGCCAATTTTTTTACGTGAGTAAATAAGTCTGAAATACGCTGTGAAGTAGGTGGAGGTTTGTATGTAAAGTGTACAGTATGGACGTGCTAAGCGGCGTACGTTCACGTAGTCTATACGTCCGTAAGCGGACATATGCTGTTACGCGAAAAAAAGTTAAGGTAGGGTTTGGGAAGCGGAACTCGGTGAAATATGTACATTCAAGGGGTGTGCCTAGGGGAGTGTATAGAACATACGCGTGCGAAAATACGTTATTATTATTATTATTATTATTATTATTATTATTATTATTATTATTATTATTATTATTATTATTATTATTATTATTATTATTATTATTATTATTATTATTATTATTATTATTATTATTATTATTATTATTATTATTATTATTATTATTATTATTATTATTATTATTATTATTATTATTATTATTATTATTATTATTATTATTATTATTATTATTATTATTATTATTATTATTATTATTATTACGAATTTACGTGTGGCGGAGACGTAAAATTGTGTTTTTGTAAGTACGTATGTGTGGTGTAAATCCTTACGTGTGGGCGTGTCAATTTTACGTGAGTCAAAAATACATCTGAAATACGCTATGTGGGCGGGGGTTTGTACTTGAAGTGTACAGTATGGGCGTGCTTAGCTGCGTAAATACGTGTTGCACATCCGTACGTGTGTGGATCACATCGGTTACGTGGGCAAAGGTTAAGGTAGGGTTTGGAAAGCGGAACTCAGACAAAATACGTACATTCAAGGGGAGTGTATAGAAGGTACGCACGCGAAAATACGTTATGTGAGGAAACGGATTGCAAGCAGGGTTCTGGATCTACCCCTTTATATATATATATTTACTGTGGAAGGGACCATGGATATAGATTGTCTTTTCATATGTTATATAACAATAGCAATACATGAGAATACAGGACCATATTCAGAGATCCGTGTCCAGGTCGGTCCGCAAATATATGCACGGACGGAGCAAGTAACACCCGCCAAAACCCCAGTCAGTCCCCTTGCTAATCCGTGCTCTCGGAGACTTACGCCTCCACAGACCACCTGTAACTTTCCGTGTGGAGTTCCGTGCGTATATGGACTCCGTCCATGCGTATCTTGTTAATTGCGCCCACTTCATTTAAATGCCTCCAACCACCCATTTATATTTAAATTCCCCCGTGCATATTTTTCCGTCGCATATCCGGACGGGTGTATCCACGTGCGATTCACAGGTCCGTCCGTAAGGCACTTCCATGCGTATCATCAACGTCAATTGCGTAAATGAAGTTACTACACATGCGCAGTTAAAAAACGTACCTAAAAATACGCACAGGACTCGCCATGAAAACGGATCTCTGAATATGGCCCACATTTCTCAAATGTCACAAAGTTGAGAGTGCGATACTACTATGGTATCCTGTACTAACCAACCGCAATCTTACTGGGAGGTGGCTGGGAATGAATGGGAATGAATGGAAATGAATGTTATTCATATTAATAATGCTTTAGGAGCAAAAATACATAAAAATTACTCGATGTTAGCATTTTTTTTTAGCAATTTTAAATAAAATACAGATCCAAAACCAAAACATTTCATTTTTTTTTTTACAAAAACACGGGGGTCGGCGCTCATCTCTACTGCATAGCTAGGTGTTTTATATTAGAGTTTATCTAAGAAACTTCACCACTCAATTCTAATTCTGCTTTCACCATTTCATTTTGCCTCCCATGCAGTTCAACATGGGATTTAAAAAAGGTGTAATTGCTTCTCTTGCTCAGCTCCCCAATGCTGCAATTTCAGGGTCAAAAGGAAGATAACAGGGCTGATTCAAAGGTGCAAATCAGCAGCCAGCGATCTATACATGCAGGTGCAAATCCTGAGCTTTGTACAATCCATGTACTTAAATTGGGGCTCTGGTCACTTTCATTATGAACCCCCAAAAATATACTTCCCAGATAAGGAGATGCTGCATTACCACCTATGGCGGACAGGGGGCAGCACAGGGCACTTGTATTATAGAAGGATTCCTAACCAGCAGCGGAATCTGCACATCTCTATCATTGATCGGCAGTATAAATCCTTAATTGTTCTCTAATCCTTCTTATATAAACATCAAGGGTCCAAAAAGACAAATTGCTCTACAGCGCCTCTGACTTCATTCCCAATAACCAATATGGCTATTTATCTTCCAGGTCTCCTAATGCCCCGTGGGGAGAGCGTTTCGGCTTTTAAGTGCCTGGGTCAGCAACGCCGGCATTATTGGCGGTATTTACACTAATCAGATTCCATGGGGGAGTTAATAGAGGCATTTATTCAGCCCTAAGCAGTGTATAGGTTTATAGGAATCCAATGGTTTCCCATCAGACAGAAGATCTGTTATTTAAGGCCGGTTGTGTAAATTAGGGATGGATTTGGTGACGTCACACACACAATCTGCACTTTATTACATAGTTTACATGCTTCCTGGGGAAAGAAAACTTCAATTCAGAGCCACTATCAGCTGTGTGGATATAATAATAATTATTATTTTTATTATTATTATTATTATTACTAATAATGGGGTAAATCCAGACCTATGGGCTAGTTACGCTAGATCGCGTAGGCAATCCCCTTGCTCGTACTTTGGCCGTTTTACGATGCCCAAACCCTACCTTAACTTTTCAAAGCGTGAGTACGGACGTAATGGATTTACGTATGTGACGGCCTAACCCGGCCCATACTGTCCAATTTAAATGCCTCCCTCCGCCTACAAAGCGTAATTACGGGTGTTGTATGGATGACTCGCCCCTTTGTTCGTAGTTACGCTGATGGTGCGTACGTTCAGAGTTACGTGGTGTAACATCGGCCGCCCATGCGCAGTAAATACAAATAGCCGATTTGAGGCCATCGGCTAGCGTGCTTAGCTCAGGATCTGGCCCAATAATATTAACAGGGTTTTACCATATATAGTTCCATCATTTTATGTCGTAGGTTATGATTTTTAGCAATCATTCACATCAGTCCCTGCCCTATTGGATATTACAGACCAGGGGCGGAAGGTGACAGTCTGGATGGGTGGAACTAGGTGGAGCCAATTTGGACTGGGGGTGAAGCTTGACGGGACCACTGCCTGACAGAAGCTGTCAGAGGCTGACAGTTTCTATTAGACCGCGGTCTCGCCTGACTCCGTCTAGTCCCACCCATCCAGACTCAAGCCCCGCCTCCCTGACTCCATACATGGAGTGCCGAGCACTGTATTAAGCTGTCAGCCTCTGACATCTTGCTGACAGTGCAAGGGGAGTGGCTGCCACGGGTCCCCCCTCTCCTCTGTGTTACTCACCGTTAGCCTGCCGGTCTTCTCCCCAATAGCGCTGCCTGTCACCTTCCGTCAGCGCTTCTGCAGCAGGTCACTTACCCGGTTCCTGGCGCTGTCATCATGTTCCATGCCGTCAGAACGGCATGCAGCGTTCTCTCCGGAGTTATGCTAATTTTACAGTAAGGGATTGGTTAAGCCCTTACATACAATCCAAATTTTAAAGTAGGCTCCTTGTGTCAGAAGTCCCCACTCGCCCACACACAAATTAGGATCCAGAGCTCAGAGCTGCAGGAAAGGAAAAGTGCAGATGTTTCCTAAAGCAACCAATCAGATTCTACCTAAAAGCTCTAGTATGTAATAGGAAAGTGAGAGCTAGAATCTGATTGGTTGCTATGAGCAACCTCTCCACTTTTCCATTCCCGCAGCTGGCTTTATGTGACATTTTTCCATCTGGGTGGCCCCTTATGCATTCTGCATTCTGATTGGTTAGGATCCTTGTGCAATTCTATAGAAAAGTCGCTGTCATCCAAATAAAAGTGAAGCAGCATCGTATCGTGTGAGGCAGCATCGTATCATGTGAGGCATCATCATATCGTGTGAGGCATCATCGTATCATGTGAGACATCATCGTATCGTGTGAAGCAGCATCGTATCGTGTGAAGCAGCATCGTATCATAAGAAGCAGCATCGTATCGCGTGAGGCAGCATCGTATCGCGTGAGGCAGCATCGTATCGCGTGAGGCAGCATCGTATCGCGTGAGGCAGCATCGTATCGCGTGAGGCAGCACTGTATCGTGTGAAGCTACATCGTATCGTGTGAAGCAGCATTGTATCATGAGAAATCGCATCGCATGAAGCAGCATCGCTTCGCATCGCATGAACTCGCATCGCATTATTGGATTGTCCCGAGCTCCTACATTGTTGGGAGATTTTGTAATTCCTCTTCCTACCTTTGTGATTGTGCCGTGCTGCAGAGGATTATTGGAACACTTTGACACAGGTCCACTGGGAAATGGAGTGTACTGTGTAGAGGGGCATCGGGTTAAAGGTCAAGATTTCACATTGTTACAAACAAACCCATTGTGTACCCATCATAACTCTCGGTGCAGGGTCTGTCAGGGATCCCTGCGTCCTGGGACAAGCTCATTGCTAATAAATGTACTTTGTATTTGTATTCTATGAGTTGTATTTTAAAGGCTGCTCAGCTTCGAATCACTGTAAATCTTGGGGAAATATTATCAGTCTGTGCCGGGAAGAGACATAACTAACAGCACATCCACTAAACGTACACCTACTCCGACTAAATCTACAGCCACACAATATAACCAGAGCCTCTGACTAAATCTACAGCTACACAATATAACCAAAGCCTCTGACTAAATCTACAGCTACACAATATAACCAGAGCCTCAAACATCAAACCTTCAAAGGCAACACTACACAATTACAGTGTCAGAATCACAGTATTTACCAGAGAGCACAATAACAGACTATCCGATCTATAATATTGTATTATAACAAGCGATTTATAAGATTGTAATATAACAAGCGATCTATAATATTGTAATATAACAAGTGATCTATAAGATTGTAAAATAACAAGTGATCTATAATATTGTAGTATAACAAGCGATCTATAAGATTGTAATATAACAAGTGATCTATAATATTGTAATATAACAAGTGATCTATAATATTGTAATATAACAAGTGATCTATAAGATTGTAATATAACAAGCGATCTATAAGATTGTAATATAACAAGTGATCTATAAGATTGTAATATAACAAGCGATCTATAATATTGTAATATACCAAGTGAACTATAAGATTGTAATATAACAAGTGATCTATATAGCAACCAATCAGATTCTAGCTAGCCTTCTCTAGTATGCAATAGGAAAGTGAGAGCTAGAATCTGATTGGTTGCTGTGGGCAACATCTCCACTTTTCATAGCCTAGTAAATTGGAGTTAGGAATCTTGGCTTCTCAGCTCTGTCCACAGTCTGCACATTGAAATCTCTCCTCCCCGGCAGCGTCCTATGATTATGCTGACATACAGGTTTATTTGATTGTTTCATTTGCTGACGCTTCTATCTCTGGTCAGCTGCTATGTGTCAGAAAGTGACCAGCTGTCACCTCCACCACACACAGAATGAGAGAATGTCCCCTCCGCACAATAACTATTATCAGATCTGGGCTGCAATTTGCTGTCACAGAATTGGTTTTCGGGGGGAGTAAATCTTCCTGGCGCCTTCTTCTCGGTTCAATCTCGTTGATATATTTCTGGACGAGATATCAGTTTTTCACCCACGACGTGTGTTAGACCGGAGTCTCTAATTCCCTGGACTCTGCTTCAGTGTACGGCAGTATATTTCTCTGTTTCTTTTTACCTTCTGATGTCAGAAAATACTGGAGCGTAAAACAAATCATTGTGCAAAGTACCCAGAATCGCAGTGATATAAAAGAGCTCTGAGGGGTCTGGAATCACATGAGGGGGGGTTGCTGGTAGGCTGACTGTTTTGCCACAAACCATATTCCTGCGGCGGTAATATCGCGATGACGTCTCAAGCAAGAAAACGTCATAACAGCTGAGGATTTTCAATGACTTCCAATGGTGACAGGTAAGTTAACACTGCCCTAATCCTAATTCTACACCTAACCGCAGCCTAACCTTTCTCTTACAGCAGCTTAACCTCAACCCTCACTGTCCCACAGCCTAACTCTAACCTTAGCCTTCGAGGATTATAATCTTAAAAGTTCCTGTTCCAAAAGCCTAACCTTAATTTTCCTCTTCTAGCAGCCTCACCTTAACCCCTCCCTATCCCACAGCCTAACCCTAACTTTCCTCTTCTAGCACCTTAACCTTAACAGTTCACGTCCAGCTGCCTAAAACAAAACTACCAACAGGAATTTTGTATTTTCATCCTATTTCTGGCCACAGTTCAGCCACTGTATCGGCTGGATGGTCGTCACTCTCTATATCTATTAAAGTCAATTTTGCCAAAGTCCTGTGACTTTAGCCTTTATCAAAATCGACCAGGCAAATATCGCTGGACAGAAATCGTCAAGATGTTTGCAATAGAAAAAATACAATTCGCAGTATTCACTAAAGGGGATTTTACTAAATCGCCTTTAGTTCATCGGCAAAAAGCGCTGAAAATCAAAGCGCCTTGTGTGTTGGGCGCTTTCATTGAAAGCACTCCACACTGTACCAGAAAAACACGTCATTATATTTGACATGTGTTTTTCTATGTCCCAAAGGCAAGCGCAGCATGTTTGGAATGCTTAACATGGCTGGGCTGATAGAACTACAAGACTCACCATTGCTGAGCCTTAATAATATCAGCGTCAGCATGTAAAGCCTTCTAAGTATGCTGCGCTGTATCTGTTTCCCAAAAAAACATACAGTGTCAAAAAACATACACAAATACATTTAAATGCATGTGTGCCTCAAATAAACATTTATAATGCATAATATTGCCTCCGACTCTGTAAAATTAACCCAGGTGGCCACCCTGTTTTGTAATAAATGTCTTTTAAACTAATGTGTGGTGCATAAATTAAATAAAACATTTTCTTACTCACCGTTTAGCTGTCATCATTCTTGGGAACAGTTGCTCTTCATGGGCGCCGCTACTAATGACCATTCGGTCACTAGAGGGCACCCTTTTATACAAATTATGACATCAAAAACACTAGAGTACTCACTAGATGATGACAGCTAAACAGTGAGTCTGAAATATTTTTATTTAATTTATGCAACACACTTTAGCTTAAAAGACATTTATTACAAAACAGGGTGGCCACCTGGGGTAATTTTACAGTGGGGGGCAATAGTATGCATTGTAAATGTTTATTCTAGGCACACATGTATGTAAATGTATATGTGTATGTATTTTGACACTGTATATTTTTTTGGGGGAAACGTATACAGCGCAGCATGCTTAGAACATTTAACATGCTGACGCTGATATTACTACAAGGCTCATTAACGCTTCTATCAGAGCAGCCATGCTAAGCATTCCAAACTTGATGCGCTTGTGATTTTTTTTTAACAGAAAGCGGCGGCGATTTTTCGAGGGAAATTCGACATTTAGTGAATACTGCGATTTTAACAAAAAAATTGCGGTAAAATCGAGATCGATCAATTTGAAATTGCTGCCAAAAATCGACTCTGGTAAATATACCCCTATGTGCCTGCTCCAGACATCTGTGCGTTTTCATGTACACAAGAAGGTCTGCAGGTGAGAGGGGAGTAAAATCCCCTGTATGCCGAAATTATTTTTCAGCAAAACTTAACCATTATTTCCAAAACCCGGCACCCACTGTACCGGACAGGCTAGTGGGGTCTCTAAGGGTTAGGCTGCAGGGAGGGGAGTCTAAGGGTCAGGCTGTGGGGAGGGGAGTCTTAGGGTCAGGCTACAGGGAAGGGAGGGTTATGGTTTGGCTGAGGGAAAGGGTTGGGGTAGTGTTTTGCACTTACCGGGGATTAATTGCTATATCGAAATAGGGCCGTTCTTAGCGTGGACCCACACCCCTCTCACAATCCCTCCTTTCTTTACCCTCTTACCTTTTTTTTCTCCCTCTCCCTTAGTGCATTAGAGTCTTTCCTCCTCTTCCTCTCATGTAAACAGCCTTGTCAAACAAATCTAAGTGTTCTATTTACCAGTTCCCCCAGGGGAGCAAAGTTCCACACCTGTCAGGTTCATCAGTCATTGCACTATGTAATCTTGGTATTTAATGATATTTACCAGTATTACAATCCATAGCGATGTCTTTTGCGCATTTGCATGTACCAAAGAGAGAGGACTGAAGCTGCCTAGAAGATTATTGTTGCAGACCGCAGGGAAGATAAAGGGCTAAGGGGATTTTACCAGGATCACCACTACACAAGACAACCCATTCTGGAGAAATGTCACATCCACACTATCCGCATACTAAATAATAGGGACAGAGATTGTTAGATCCATAGCATCTCCATCCGAAACCATGGAAGACTCCTGGCAAACACCAGAGAAATGATTACTCCAATGTTGTGACAGTGGTAAATATAACAAAGAAAAATACAGCTATTCAGCTATACAGCTTTATTCATATTGTGCCTCTTTCTCTGCTTACTAAATAGATCCTAATGTCATATTTGGCTTGTGAACGTTATCATTCACTCACCCCGTCATCAGCAAATTGCAAATCCAGTGCGCGCTACAACTAATGACAGATGAACAAGGAGATGATAGTACGTTGCAGATCTTTGCTGCTATCTGATGTCCCTGAAAAGCATATTTGTACCAGTCTAGCAATATATTATATCTCAAAACATACACAAGAGTCCCATCATAGCACATTCCTAATCTGAAATATATGGATGTATTTAACCTCCCACCTGATTACCACCTCTCATTCCAAGTCTTCTCCTGTGCTGCCCCTCTTCACTTACCACCGCTCATTCCAAAACTTCTCCTGTGCTGTCCCTCTTCACTGGAATAACCTACCACAGTCTATTAGACTACCCACCCGTCCTCCAAGCCTTCAAGGACTCCCTCAAATCCCACTTCTTCAGACTAGCCTACCCTTCCTCATCCCAACCTCTCTCCCTCTTCCTCATCCCGTCTTTCAATCTCCTCTTTCCCCCTACAGCCTTGCGTCTCCTCATTTACTTTATATTTGACTACCCTATTAACCATTTGTTACCCTCTATAGTGGGTAAGGGAGGGTTAGGGTCAGGCTGTGGGGAAGGGAGGGTTAGGGTCAGGCTGCGGGGAAAGGGCAGTTAGGGTAAAGGAAGTGGATGGTTAGTGGGCCTGATCACACTTTAGAAGCTTGTGCTTCTTAAGTGCGTATTTCGCTGAAATGATCTACTATGGATGCGTAGAAGGTCAATTACGCTATCTACGTACTAGGTCGGTACATAGATTGTGTCCGTGCTCTTTTTAAAGACAGCACAGAGTACTTTACATATAAAGAGGTGGCGTAGGAAGAAGTGGAAAGGGAGAGGCAATGTCCATACGGACATTGCATGGTAAGATACGGTAGCCCTATGCCACTTGTAAGTGCCATAACTTGCTTAAAAACGAGGGACGGGTTAGGGGCTGGATCTAATCGCACCTAACTGACTCTTAACTGTAAATCAGGTCCAGTGTGAGGATTAGGATAAGGGTTAGGGTAAAATAAGTACTTACCATTCACCGCTATGGATTCATTCTTGGGATCTTCGATTGCTTGTCCTCGGCAGGACAGGAGCCATCGATTACAGAGCAAATTCCAAACTGGCTGGAAAAAAAGGCCTTTTCGGAAAGGAGCCATCCTGAGCGTCGACCCACACCCCCTGTTGCGGAACAATATGCGTAGTGCCAGAAAATCACCCGAATTCCGTAAGCAGTTTACGCCAGTCAGGTGATGTTATGAGTTTAGAATTAGGCCCTTTCAATGTAACCCTCAGGTAGACATAAGCAAAAGCAGTCACACAATAAATCCCACACATAGGCCATAGATTCCACTTCAAGTTACGAGACTCCAACTTATTCAATCTGTAACAAATGACAGATTAAAATGACCGTGGACGTTTTAATGGATAACAGGGGATTTTGCATAACACAGAAAGGAAGCAGCAAGTGAATTGTCCTCTCTATCTGATACCGTCTTACCGGGACCGCAAGAAACAAGGTCACCGCCTGTAACAGCAGCTTCTAATAGACCAAGTAAACGAGTAGAGGTGTAAAATAGAATCCTTACAACGCCTCACGCTCCGCGCACAATGGAAGAGACTCGCCAACGTTTAATGCATTTTAAAGTCCTTTCTGCTGCCAATGTTCTGTCATTTAACAAAAAAAACGACCATTTACCATCGTGGGCTGCTCAGAGGAGATAAGAAATTATAAGGAAAAAAAGCCAAATCTATTCCAAAGACTTAATATGATAAAAAAAAATAATAAAAGCACATAAATTGTGTATTCTGGGGAATTATCCCACAGAAAGCGGGAAGAACATGGCTATTATGCTGCATGAAAATGGAAGAGTGACAATCGTCATAGCGGGTTGTTTGAGTGGCGCCATTTACCTAACGGAGGTCTGATAACAAAGAACGTTTCATGAGATGGAGATAGGAGGATTAACACACACAATGACAACGTAAAGCTGTTCAAAGCCAAGGAACACATTACTGTGATGTGCCATTATTCCAATGCACCAGTATAACAGTATAGAATGTGTATGGAGCTCTGTATAGTTCTTACATCAGCTTGCATAATGAGAAGAGACAGCGGCACATATTAGTAAATGACTATTAATCTGTCTCCTGTCTGTTATGCATATACTTTATTAATAATGGGGTAGATCCAGAACTCCGCTTGCTATACGTTTACTCGTGTAGCGTATTTACACGTGCGTACCTTCTATACACTCCCCTTGAATGTACGTATTTTGTCCGAGATCCGCTTTCCAAACCCTACCTTAACTTTTGTCCACGTCCCTTGAATTTTTTTGTCCGAGATCCGCTTTCCAAACCCTACCTTAACTTTTGTCCACGTCACCGATGTCCTCCGCTCGCGTACGTATGGACAACACGTATTTACGCAGCTAAGCACGCCCATACTGTACACTTTAAATACAAACCCCCGCCTACATAGCGTATTTCAGACGTATTTCTGACTCACGTAAAATTGGCACGCCTACACGTACGGAGTTACGCAACACATACGTGAATGGTCCATACATTTACGCTACATTACGGAGCGTATTTTCTATGGTGCGCATGCGTAAATTCGCTCACAAGCGTTGTTCTTGATCTTGCCCAATTTCTGTAAAGGAACAAACTGTTCGTAATCACAGTCACTAATTAAAACTCATTAATCAACTCTAATCTTAATCCACAATCTCTAATCTTAGTCCTCTCTTATCTGTCTATCTTTAAGCATTACATTGGGGTAGATCCGGAACTCCGCTTCTAATCCGTTTCCTAGCGGAGTGTATTTACGCGAGCGTACTTTCTAAGCACTCCCCTAGGCACACCCGTTGATTGTACGTACTTTGGGCCTGATCCAGAACAACGCTACAGAGCGAATTTACGCGTGGCGGAGACGTAAAATCGCGTATTTGTAAGTACTGCGCTTGCGCACTATAGAAAATACGCTCAATAGCATAGCGTAATTGTAAACGTATGGGCCATTCACGTATGTGTCACGTAAATACTTACGTGTGGGCGTGCCAATTTTACGTGCGTCCAAAATACGTCTGAAATACGTGAAGTAGGCGGGGGGTTGTATTTAAAGTGTACAGTATGGGCGTGCTTAGCTGCGTAAATTCGTCTAGCCCATACGTACGTGTGCGGATCACTGCGGTTACATTGGAAAAAGTTAAGGTTTTTGGGTTTAGGGTTTGGAAAGCGTATCTTGACAAAATACGTACGTGCAACTTTTGGCAGCGTAACCGCTCACATCCACTCATGTACATATAGCCAGCGCGTACTTACGCCGCTAAGCACTCCTATACTATAAGATTTAAATGCAAACCATCGCCTACATTGCATAATTTCAACGTACTTACGGCTATCGTAATATTGGCACGCCCCCTCTAACATTTTAAACGCTACTGTTACGTGAAAGGCCCTTATGCTCAGAGTTACATTGCGTTACATAGCGTAACATCTGCCGCGCGCATGCTCAGTACATACAAAAACGCGTTTTTACATCTCCGCCAGGCGTAATTACGCAGGAAAACATTGTTCTGGATCTGACCCATTGTTACAGCAGACACCCAGCTCTCATTAAGCACACAGGAACAGATCAAGAGTTGGAAATTAAGAGGAAATCAAGTGGAAAGTTACACCTGGGCAAAACCATGATGAATGTCATAGGGGCGAGACTAATGTTACTCTTTGTTTCCGATTCAATTAGCCTCGCACCTGTGTTATTTGCAATGCGAAGCTAATTCTGCAAATTTTTTTTTTAAAGATCTTTATGCGCTGCCCATAGAGGTGCGTCTAAAATTCAGCAACTTTTACTTACCGGAAATGACAGGAAAAGCGCATCACCTCTCATCTCTAATACTATTATGCTATTATATTATTACACAGATACTGACCAGCGTTACTATTCGCGGAGCCACATGAGAAGTGGACTTCCCATGTTCTCATGTGGCTCCGCTACATCGATGATATTTTTTTGGTGTGGCAGGGTGACGTCGCCCTCTTGGAGGAATTTGTCCTTGCTTTGAACAGTAATCACTTTAATTTGAAGTTTACAATGACTAAAAGCCAGGAGAGGGTGAATTTTTTGGATTTGTCAGTCTACATTGATATAAATCGGAAGATAGGTACGGATCTGTACCGCAAATCCACTGCCACTAATTCGATTCTACACTGTGATAGTTCACATCATAGGAACGTAATCTCCAATATACCAAAGGGAGAATACTTGAGACTCAGGAGGAATTGCTCCTCCCACTCCCAATTTAAATTGAGAGCAAAGGAACTACAGACACGTTTACTTAATAGAGGTTACCCCAAAAGACTATTAACAAAGGCATACCCCAACTCTCTTAAAACTAATCAAGATCAGCTAATTCACTCAGTTTCAAGGAGGGCAAAACAACTGACCAATAAACAGGGCCAACAGACCAGATTTATTACTAACTATTGTCGACAAGCTAATGATATAACCAATATTCTCAACAGACACTCATGTTTTAAAGACAGATGAGACCCTCAACGCAATACTAGATGGACCTGTGTCCATGTGCTGGCGTAGAGCGAGGAGCCTCAATGACATACTGGTAAATAGCTCTTTTTCGTCCCACAAGAGGAAGATTGACAAATATCCGGGAACATATCCGTGTGGTGCCTGCAATATTTGTCCTTACATTATGCAAACTCTTGAGGTTCAAGATCGTTTCTCAAAAATACATTTGATTCATCATTATGCAAATTGTAATACCAAGATGCTTATTTATTGCCTGACCTGTACGTGCAATTTACGTTATATAGGTAAGACGATCAGGGTCCAGGAACATATTAGGTCAATCCGCAATGCTCCAGAAGATAAGAAAAAATTCAAGATTTTGAATCCAATAGCCAAACATTTTCTTTTCCATCATAGGGCGAATCCTGCTGGCCTGAAGGCCAGCGTTATAGAGAAGGTATTTACAAACATACGCGGAGGTGATCTCAATTCTGTTTTATTGAGGAAAGAAACACGGTGGATTTTCCTATTAAATTCAGTACAACCTTGTGGTCTCAATGAGAACATTACGTTCTCTCCTTTCTTATGAATTGTCTATTTGAATTTTTTTGAAATTTTTTGGATGTTATATTTGTTGGCAAGAAAAGCAAAAAAGTAAGAAATATCTTTATATTGGCATTTTCTCCCCACTATTCCCCTTGATCCTTTAGGGTGTGAGGGTTGGTCAGGAGTTTATTTAAAATATAACTTTATATATCTTTATAGATGTATATGCTACCACGTTAATAACATTTATCTTTTTATATGTTGGACTGTCTCTTTCAGAACATAGGAATTGGTGTATTTATCTTCTCCCTCCCCTGTTTTGGTATACTTAAGATGATATGGTCACTTGTTGAGAAATTCCTGCTCTCTGCGCTATATGGCCATTATGTTTTTATATGATATTCATATGTATCCGTGGATCTTTGATCTCTGTACGAATTACTGATCTTCCGTCTCCTTGCTCCTCCTCCCTCTCCCTTTTACACTGTGATTTGTATGTAACTCTCATGCTGTGCTGCTTTCTGTCATTTATTCAGGTGCTCCCTGCTATGCGATCAATTATGCAGCTTAGAAGCGCTATGATTGGTGGAAGGAACTATTTAAACCCACCCTGTATACTTACCGAACACGCACCTTTGAAAAAGCCCGCATCTCTGGCGAAACGCGCGTCAGGACTACAGGACCGGCAGACTTCAGGCTCCGTGTGCACCGGAGCCCCGCTTTTTTCCTTGCGACATCACTTTGCACCTGGTATTTGTGGATTAGGCTCTTGCATATTGCCCATAGGATAGGAAGGGACAGATAAGCTCGTTTCAGAGCAGAAGCGCGTCCGTGAGGACGTTTTGGTCTCTTAGGGAATTTTCCCTGCCTGCATTTATTAGGTAATTTCTTCCCTTTGGTCTGAGCCCATCATATTATTATCTACTTTGTTGCAATTTGTTGCTGATTTTGCTTATGTTGCTTATACTGTGTTCTGTCTGCCGATTTTTTCCTGTACAATAATTACAACTTGTCTATTTAGACTACAATACTGACAATGAACTATCTGATTAACAAAAATATTTTCGCCATTTTTGTTTTAATGTAGCAAGATAATAAAAGTCACGTTTTAATTCATGCTTAATTGTATTTAACACTAAGACTTCCCTGCGTCCTAAACCTAAAACGCCCCATAGAGTGTTATTCACCTCTTTGGTCGGTGTGTCGGGTGGGACGGGTCCACGATGGTGTTCATGAAAAATGATTGGGTAAGTATGCCGACTAAAACAAAAATTTTGAAATTTGTTTCTTTTCGAAATAGAGACATACGAAAATTAGCTTTCGCCTATCTGTACTTCTAAAAGAACCATTTTGCAGTAGCAACTCCCACCACCTCCATTGTGGCATATGTGTAATTGACTACCCTAGCAATGCTTATTCTACAGTTACAATGGACCTGATTCACAGTAAAATTCCGAATGTACACAAATATACACACTTGAATAATTCACAACAACAATTCAGAGAAAATAAAGAACACCTGTGTCGGGGGTGCAATTTAAAGACGTAAGTTTTTCCTGCGTATAATTGGGTACATGCAGACTTTTTTTTAGCTGTGAATCGGTCATGCGTTTAGGTGCTTAAAATTGCTTATGATTCAAACATACGTAACTAAAATCTCTGATTACACTTTTTTTTTCATAAAACAGCACGCACTCTCATTAACATATGTTAACACAGTTAAGAATTAAAAATACAAAAAACCATGGCATACTTAACAACAGACATTAACAGATAAGTTAGAAAATCAATGATCCACTACATGAGAGTTTTGTTATAACATAAAAAACAGAAACAAAATGCACACAAACAACCAATAGAGTTAAATAAAAATGAATGTAATGGGGTTGTTGACAAAGGGCTGTATTCACACCTAAGAAGCTTCTGCTTTCTAGGTGCGGAGTTTTCTGAAATGACCTACTACGCATGCCTTAAGCCGCCTCGGGGATTGTTTAGTTGAAAGTGGGAGGGGGGAGGGATTTAGATTACCCGGGGAGGGCAGGGAGGAGATGGGGAGAGGCAATGTTGGCAATGAATGAAGGAAACTACTCCCTGTAAGGTAAGGTAGCCCTATGGCACTCATAAGGTACCCTAAGTGTCATAAGGTACCTAAAAACAGGGGGGTTAGAGGCAGGACGGGTGAGTTAGGTGCCGATCTGTCCGCACATAACTCACTCTTAGGGGCCTCATTCATAAAAAAACTATTTTTACCTGCGATTTAGCATCGCGGGCCATCGATGCCACGATTTTTTTAAAACTTTTTGGGAATTCATTAAAACACGATTTGATCACGATTTTTTCAATATCAGGCGATGGTCTGCGATTTTTAAAGGGCTAAATCGCGGTGATTTTCATTAGAAAACCACCGCGATTGACCCTTTAACAAATCGCGGCAAATCGCATGATATAGAAAAAAACCTAAGTGCTGCATGGCTGAAAGCCTTAGCCATGCTGTAATGATGCAAAGCTGATCCTTGTAATTCTATCAGCACAACATGGTTAGACTTGTAACCATGCAGCGCTGCGTGTACTGTGGAAAAAAATAATAATAATAAATCCATAAAGCATACATTAACCCCTACATTCCTAAAATAAAGTATGCATGTAAAAAAAAATATTTCCTAACTAACATTGTTCCCTACATGAGTGGACTTACCTTTGGTGGTCATCTCTCCTAATTAAAGTGAAATGTGTGCATTGTATCGTGTGTAAAAATAAATAAAAAATATTTGTACACTCACTGTTTGATGTCGGCATCTTGGGAAGCCTTCTTTTGTGTTCATCTTCATTGGAGGATCTGGTCCGGTTCTGTGTATTAATACTATTATATTATTATTATATTATTACACAGATACTGACCAGCGTTACTATCACACTGTTATTTATCACCTCTCATCTCTAATAATATTTGCAGCAGATGACTTCTAATGGTTTTCCCTAGATGTAAGTCTCCTGATTCTGAATAGTTTTTGTACTCTGGGTCAGGTCCCTTTATGTTCAGGAGGTATCTGAATACTGATCAGCAGGATGGGACATGACGTATTTGTAAAATTGCGTAGGTTGGGGGAAATCTCTAATTCTTGTCCAATCGAGTATTGTAATGCTGAAAAGTTTGTTCTGCATTACAATAACCCTAATTCTGATTCCTAACTCTAATTTCCAACCTTCACCCTAATTCCTCCTCCTAATCCTAACCCTAATTCCTAACACTGGACCGTCTTCAGATGCTTTCCGACTGTACGTGGTCGGTTATGACACTTGGAAGAGGAGGGGGCTTCTCTGTCGCTCCTCTCTCTGGTGCCGATATTATCACTTGCGGAGGTATGGACAAGCGAGAGGATTTACGCAAGCGATGAGAGAAAGTCTCCTAATGTTATTATCTCTGAATCAGGCAACTAATCCTCATTTTCAACCCTAATCGCTAAAGTACAGGAACAGAGGGCAAAATTAAATCTTTCAGCAGGGAACCTGCACCAAAATACATTTTTCTTTTTTTTATTTAATTTTATTTTTCTAAATCGAAATTTTGTCTAAAATTTGGCAGTGGACGTTCTGCAGGAATATCCACAACTTCCCGTCGGTGGTCTGTTTCCAGTCCCTTGTTATTGACAGGTTTCTAACAACATCTCTAAAATAAACCAAGATTGATTGAGCTATAACATGGACTGTCAGAATATACATGGTGCACAGTGATAAAATGAGTGGTCAGAGAGACACTTTCACAGCCCCTAATGAAGCAAATTAACTGACCGGCTTCCTGAGAGATGAGAATGTTGTATTGAACGCTACTTTGTTAAGTGGAACCATCATTTAACTGTCAAAGTGTCTCATCCTAATGTGAGATTTTACAGCAACAAAACACCGTAACACTGCGGATATGGATATTACAGGTGTCTGAATATTCTGTGACCAAGTAATTACTAAAACTGCATTGTAACAACTTCTATTCAAACCTATTACCAAGATAATTTCACCATTAATTTACAATGGCAATTGTTATTCCCAGTAATATCACACAGACACAGGAGTAAGAGGGGGGGG
>WWET01004920.1:15126-32980 GCA_011038615.1 Limnodynastes dumerilii
ACATTACACACACACACACATTATATACACACACACATTATATACACACACACATTATATACACAAACACATTATTGCCCTGAAACGTCGGATTGGATTAATAAAGTTTTCATTTGTAGCCTGGCGGCTTGTTTGCAGTCTGAGAGTGCCTCTGCATTTGCGTTGGTGGATTTTTGCCCTGGAGGCCTGGAGGGCACCTCAGCCAGTTACACATTACTATTGGGAGTGCCACTTCTTGAACTTTTTGTCCTTTTCTCAGATGTTGATGCGGAGGCAATCCTGTTTGGTGAATGTCCGGAATTGACTGCACAGCCCAGGACAAACCTGGACTTGTTTCATGATTTATTACGTTTAAAGAAACGTGAAATTGAATTCTACATGCATGGTGCCACGCTCTCTGAATATTTCCGTTTAAAACTGATCCCAAAGGGGTTTCGTCTGAAGAAGATGCCAACAATTGGGAGACATAATCTCGAATTCTGCCGCCGTTGGGTGGCAGTATTAAACAAGTGCTCAATGGACTTAATCCTGCTTGTGATTTAGAAAGCCACCAAAATCATGAACGCAGCCAGAATCAGCATCACTGAATTTGAAAATAAGTACAAACAAACTGATGACTGACACTTCCTGTGATTGGATGCATTGGTTGCATACTCAAGTTGACAAATTTTGCACCGATTTAATAAGATTCAAAAGGGAGAAGAAGGAGAAGGTGATACGGGACTATGACTGTAATTTAGTGTATCCATGGCTGTCGGGGACACAACTCTCTGGTCGCCCCAAAAGATTCAACCGCTCACGCAGGCCGCACACCCGGGATGAGTTCGCTGAGACACAAAGCGACAGCTCCACACAGTTTGAAGTGGAATCCGGGTCTACCTCACAACGGGATTTTTTAGACAAACCCCCGTTGGATCCTACAAGAAACAAAAACAGCAAAAGAAAAGGGGGCACACGAGGAGGGGGGGGCAGTGGAAACGACCCTGTAACAAGGTCGCAGGCCAAGACACAAGTGAACTCATCTTCAATCTCTCAAACAGAACATTGACGACTGCTGAACGGGCACACCATTTGACAACTTTCAGTGGTGTATGGACCATTTTTGCCTGCAAAGAACCCTTAGATTAAAGGAGTACTTCCAAACAGCACCAGACAAGATGGATAATGCTTCTACACAAGCTTCTGCATTTACAAAATTCAAAGTTCAATCCAGGTTCGACCCTCAGGGGCAGAATGCTTCCATTAAATGTTTCGGACGGATGTTGGAGAACACAGTCTGCCGGGACACCAAGGAATTACCCCCTATGGGCAGCAACTTGACTCCTGATGAAAGAAAAGCCCTGAGGAACCTGGCCTCTTACTCCGATATCATAGTACTCCCCCCAGACAAGGGGGGCGCTATTGTTGTACAAAATGTAGATGACTACAGAAGGGAGATTCAACGCCAATTGGGTGACACTGACACTTATCAGAAGTTGCCCAAGGACCCTGCCCCTGAATATCGTGCCATTTTGAATCAAATTCTATATGATGCCAAACAGCAGGACCATCTTCCACCACAGGTATGTGAGGCCCTTACTACTAACTTTCCGAAAGCACCAATTATATATACTTTGCCTAAGGCGCACAAAAGTAGAACAAAAACCCCGGGCCGGCCTATTATTTCTGCCAGAGGCTCTTTGTGCCACCCGGTAGCGGAGTTTATTGATCATTTTTTACAGCCATGTGTGCAAGGCATGCCCACATACCTGAGGGATACCACCCACCTTTTAAATCTCCTTGAGGACTTTGTGGTACCTCAATCGGAGTGTTTGTTATGTACGGTGGATGTAGTGTCTTTGTACACTAGCAACCCCCCCACACACCTGGGTTGCAAGCTGGCAGGTGGTTCTTGGAGGAGAACCCTCTCTATACGGGACCACCATTGGACATGTTTTTGCAGTTATTGGAGTACACTTTGAAATATAACTACTTTTTATTCGACGGTGAATTCTTTATCCAAAAATCAGGATGTGCCATGGGTTCCCCAGTTTCTCCTTCTTTAGCTAACATCTACATGCATTTGGTAGAAAAGTGCCTATTTTTGGATGTTCCAACAATTAACAGTAAAATTCTGTTTTTCAAGAGGTACATAGATGACCTGCTTCTCTTTTGTCATGGGTCAGCTGATGAATTTAACAGCATGATGGAGAGAGCTAATCTACAAGATGCCAATATCAAATTTACATACAGTTCGAACTGCAGTGAAATCAATTTTCTGGATGTTAAGATCTTGAGAGTAGGTGATCAGCTTTGCACCACAATCTATCACAAAGACACTGATCGTAACACCTTGCTGTTAGCCACGAGTCACCACCCTAGAGCGCTAACTCAAGGCTTACCATTTTCTCAATTCATCAGAGTATGTAGAATTAACAACAATTTACAACTCCGGGATGAACAATTATTGTTAATGAAGCAAAAATTTGTAGAATGTGGGTACAGTAAGTGTTTGTTGGAACAGGCTATCGCTAAAGCCTTGGCGATTCCCCGTTCTCAACTTCTTCAATCACGGATTAAGGATCAACGGAATGAACATGTCCTACCCTGGGTCTCCACATTTAACAGAGCAAGCCCATTGATTGCGCGGGCCACTAAAAAACTGTGGCCTTTGGTCCAATCGAACCCGGGACTGCAATGCTTGTCTAAGCATAGAATCATGCCTTGTTACCATAGGGGCCGCAATATTAGAGATCATGTGATGAAAACAGACATCACAAATTTGAAACCCACGCAAACTACCTTTCTCACAAGAAAGCCTAGGTGTTATAAATGTTTAAACTGCTTGACTTGCAGTTTTTTGGAACCGTGTGCTCAATTTACACATCCATCCTCCGGCAAACGGTACAAAATCCGTCATGTACTGACATGTACCACCAGGTTCATTGTGTATTTGCTACGATGCCCATGTGGGCTATGTTACCTGGGTAAGACAAGGAGGACCCTTAGAGAGAGACTGGCATTGCACCGTTCCGCCATCTGGGCGGCTATTGCCGCAGGACAGTCTGATCAACCTGTCGCAAATCACTTTGCGGTACATGGACACCCATTACCCACGCTGCGGTGCAAAGTGATAGACCATGTCCCCGCCTTTGTGCGGGGTGGCGATCGTGATCTGGCCCTTTTAAAATTAGAAGCTAGGTGGATTTTCACTCTGGGGACTGTATGGTTGCCCCTCTCATGTTTTCTGTAATACCTCCCTAGAAATATTCTGTGTTCACAGATGTTCTGCTCTAGTCTTATTATTGCTGGTTGCGGTGCTGGACTTACTCATGGCACTTGTCAGCGCATATATCGCGTTGTACTATGTCTTGCCTAAATTTTTTTTTGCTGTCTGCTGCATGTATTTGTTACAGTTATGTTTTATGCACTGTGGTGTCTTATTTTTAATGACTCCGTTTTTACTTATTTGCAGGATCCCTATGACCAGCGTTCGGGCGTTCCTATGGTCACAGTTCTCTGGGCTGAAGGCAGCGGCAGGCGTCTAGTTGTCATGACAACATGACGTCGTCATCAGCAGCCGGAAGCCGCGAGTACCGGACCTCAGCGCCGACGCAGAGGGATCATACACGTGGTGGTTGGTGAGTACCTTGTAGCGTTACCTATAAATTGCTTTGTATATGTTTTTTATGTGTCTGTGTCCCTGAGGAAAGGGCTGTCTGTTGCCCTGAAACGTTGGATTGGATTAATAAAGTTTTCATTTGTAGACTGGTGGCTTGTTTGCAGTCTGAGAGTGCCTCTGCATTTGCGTTGGTGGATTTTTGGAGGCCTGGAGGTCACCTCAGCCAGTTACACATTACTATTGGGAGTGCCACTTCTTGGACTTTATATATATATATATATATATATATATATATATATATATATATATATATACAATAGAGAGATGTGCCACTTCTTTTGCGTGTGCGTGTATTATATATATAATATATATATATATACGATAAAGGGCCGTATTCCCAGATCTGTGTGTCTAAAGTACGCAAATATATACGCACTTACATTGCAAGGCAACACCTATGACACTCCCCTCACACAGACGGGTTTTTGGTGACTTCTTCCTCCATAGGGCACCCTTAAGTCTATGTGTGTACTTACGCGGGCGCGTGTGTATGTTACTTATGTACGTGCGTAGTTATCTAACCGCGCCCTCAAATGCACATTTAAATGCCTCCCCCACCCACTTTCACATAATTTCTAACGTGCGGAAAAAACCACGCCCCCTCCATACATATGTCTCTAAGAGCGATTGACAAGTCAGTGCCGAAAGTACTTACGTGCGTAAATACTACGTAATGTGCGTGGAAAAAGTGAATCCGATCTTAAAAACACGCACGCAATCCCACGCAGAAACGGATCTGTGAATATGGCCCGAAATCCCGGCATATATACTAGCCTCTCCCAACACTCATGGGTGGTTCATTGGTGTATTGTAATGTCCTTGCAATGTGTTCAACTGCATGCTGATGCTCATCTCAACTTTTACAAACCCGCAGCTTAGTAAATCTGGACCATAGTTTTTGGAGAACACCTAAAACACTATGATTTTGAGGTAATGATGGTTGGCAGGTAAATAAATTTACCTGGAGATCTGTCCGGCACCACGGCGATTCCCCTACAGACGCCTAAACTATGTGGATGGGGGAGAGTATTTAAATTTTACAGTATGGGTAATTTCATCTACTTCAGTAGATATGGACCACTGATCCGCATGAGTAACTTAAGGCAGGGTTATGGCAGCATAACTAGGGAAGTGACAGGAGAGATCTATCCCCCTCTCCATGTTAACTGCCAGACCTTGGAAAACACAAGGATGTCTGAATCCGGCCCTTCACATGGAAGAACTTCCACTCTCTATTAGTAAATGGTCAATTTTAGCTTCCATAAACTTCATGCATACTGGGGCACCGAAATAACCGCATCCTGGGCCTTAGATTAATTTTGATGAGTCAATTTTTTTAAATGAATTCTGGTTGAGATTAAAAATGAAAACAGGTACAATTTCAAATGCTGCCAAATAGAGTAGATACAAATGGAAATTTAATAGTGGAACTTCAACCTACTTGAAATAAATGAGCAACCGTACAACAGTTAATAGCGAGATACAAGATCATTTGATATCAAATCATGAATTATTAAGTAGAGTGTTTAATTTTTATTATGGTTTCAAAGACTTTCAGAGTCATAATAATCCTTGAAAATATTAACCTTTACCCATATGTTTTCCTGTGAATAATAATAAGCGAGAGCAAACCTCAATATTTTATTTTACCATTATTCTACTTTACTTTGCAAAAATAAGGGGCCATAAAATGTCTGTGTTTGCATTCTGTAGTTCTCTGCGGATAAATTCTCCTAAGTCATATTAAATTCAAAGATTACATATTGAGTTGAACTAGTTTGCAAATGTTACACTGTACATTAACTCCAGGGAGTATTTACAACCTAAACGCCACAATGAGAGTATAAAGATTTGCTGACAAAACTGGCATGCTGTGTGAACAGCAACTTTTTAAGGGCTATGATTATTTCAACTACAGTGCTTTGGGTATATCATTAAGAAGCTATTAAACACCAGGTTCTTCACAATTACTAATATTCATATTACTGTATTAAGAAATAGAAAACTGACAAGTAAGTATGAGCTATATTTACTAGTTGGATGTATAACGAGACTCATGTGGAACACCACATGTAGAGATCTGTATAACTGTAGAAAACTATTCAAACAGGGCTACTAAAATTCAGCATGGTAGTGATAAAGACAGATGACTAAAGTAGCTTGTTATTTATAATATAACTGCACTTTCCCACACAGAGCAATGGCCCAGAGTGTAAAATAAGAGGAAATCCCCCTTTAGAATTTCATGGGAGGCAAATATGATTGGCAATTTGTATTAGAATTAAGAGGTGACGTTTAAAAGCCTAAGTTTATATAACAGTTTAAAAGTAAAGCAGGTTAGAATCTGTGTGCAATATGCAAAAACAAGGGAGCTGACCCAGCGTTGTACGTCAGATCAAGAGTTACGTGTTTACATAGAAAGTGACGGCAAATAAGAGCCACATGGTCCATCCAGTCTGCCCAGTTGCTTATTTAAAACTATACTGAACCTAGACCCTATTTACCCTCAATTTAGTTTAAGATTTAGGATATCCTTACATTTATCCTAAGCATGTTTGCACTGTTCTACTGTGTTAGCCTCAGTCACCTCAGATGGGAGGCTATTGCACTTATCTATCTCCCTTTCAGTGAAGTCATTTTTCACACATTTCCTCTGAATCTGCCACCCTCCAGTTTATATTCCTGCCCTCGTGTTCTTACACCTCTTCCTTTGAAAACACAGCAGCCACTAGAGGTCAATCTTCCAAAAAAACAAAAAATATATATATTCTGTATAAAGAATGTTTCAACCAAAAATACTACTTTTATTAAAGAAACAAACATGAAATTAAGGGGTAGATTCACCTCTGTGATCATGCAAAGCAACATCATGTATTTTATCTTGCAGCCCAGATGTTCAGCTACTGCAGTAGACAGGAATCCCATCATTATGGATAACTGAATCTAGCCCTAATGTTTCAGTACACTTTGCTGAAAAAGTATTCTCAGCAGTGCCTGAGAATACTTACGGCTATAACACTATACTATACTATTATCATCAGAAATGTCCTAAATAGTGAAGTAATTATTCATTTTCAGTTTTATATTTCTCCAATGTGTAGATCACTGTTTTTATTACATAGAGAGCCATTTCCCCATTGAAAATGACCTGCAGCTGTGACATCCCCTGACATGGTGTAAGCTTTTCATGGAAGCACAGGTACCTTAGACAGCTACTGCGCCTATTTAAATGAGCTAAACGCCTCTTTTCTCATTTTAATATTGCGGAACACCCAGTTCAAGGATTTCTTACTGTGCTCGCTCCCATTCTGAGCATGCACACTGTGAATTCCCGTGCGTTTCTGGATGTGTATCTCTGGATCCGCTTCAAGGTAAAGGCATTTTTCCTGCATGCAAAGAATAAAACATGCCTCTACTACATTTCATCATGGGTTACCCAGACATCAAAGAGAGGCCGTATGCAGTGGCATTCCATACTATGACTTTTCCTACTGGCTTAACTGGAAAACTATAAATCTCCATTCACTTCTATTATTTTCTGTTTCATGTCACCACTTTCAAATATTCATATCACCACTTCTAAAATTCCACTTTAACCTTTGGCTTTGCCCATATGTAAATTTCCAGTTGTTTTTTATCTTATTATCAAACTCTGGAGCCAATTAATGTTTTTTAAATTCTAAATGTTCATAAATATTTTTTATACTGTACATATCATACAAATTGAGGTTTTTAAGTCCACACAGAGAAGGTGAGTGAACTCACAAGTAAGTGTCCATAACTTTACCTTCAGTTCTCTGCACAGTGCTTACCGCCACCTCATCATCCTGCGGAAATCAGGACTTTTGGATCAGACATTAAGGACTGGATTCACAACTACGTGTATTGGTAAGGCACGTGCCGATTCCTAAGTGCAGCGCTAAAGCGCACGCGTTGTAAATATTTACGTAACGTTTTATTACATAGATTGGATACATGCGGTCTTTGAAGAGTTTTCCACTCCAAGAAAGATAAAACACACTCACAATAATAATAATAATAATAATAATAATAATAATAATTAATAAAAGTTGGCATGCTACTTGGGTGCATAAATTTAGGAACCTAAAGCCTTTATTCTTTAGTCTGAATCAGGCCCAATAATAATGTATAACCTTGAATACAGTGAAGGCTTATATGCCAATACATAAACTCAAAATAATGCCTCCTCTCATTCATTTATAACTTTTACCCTTCCCATTCAGCTGCCACTTAATCTACTAGCACATTTTTGAAGCATTGGAGGAAATCGGAGCACACCCATGGGGGTAACATACAAAAGCTCCAAACATAAAAGGCCTTGTCCACAACCCGTATTCATGACCTCAGTGCTATGGGGTGGAAGTGCTAAGAATTTGAGCCACAATGATGCCTATAATTTCTCCCTGGTCTAAGGACCTCCCTCTAGCACTTGTATTATGATAATAATGATAAAGATGGTTAATCATTTTACATGTAACAGTTTGTTGTGTATTTATTTATCTACCACTTACTCTTTCTCCTTATGCTTTTAAATCCCGTTTCTTCTGATTTTGCTTTCTGAACTCTAATGTGTGCTACCCATTCGGGATACATACTGTCCTATCCAAGCTTAAGAGAAATGGATTGGTTCCAGATTACCACTTTATGAGTTGCAAATCCATAATCCCTGTGTTCTAGCGTTCCAGTCTTTTTTCACTTCTGACATGTTCCGTAAGCTATAGTTTTGATAAGTCAGTCCATGTGAGGTGAGTGGTTTAAGGGAGCAATGCGCTGGATCCAGACTTAAGTAAGAGTAAGTGCTTGAAATTATGGGCTAAACCATGTTGATTTCAGGGGGAATAAAGTTAATTGTATTTTTTGCATGCAGGGATATATCTTTGAATTGCTTACTGCACACAGATACTGATCAGCTTTGCTATCACACTGTTATTTAGACTTATAGGATAGGAAACATCACCTCTCAAATCTAATACTGTTTGAAACAGATGAAATATGGCTCCCCTGCAATCAACATGGTTTAGCCCAGGAGTAACAAATTTCAAGCACTTACTTAAGTTTGGATCCAGCCCAATGTCACAGGAGCTATGATATTGTGGCCCTGTGTTGGCATTTATTAATCATGCAACAGAAACTGAACAGAACGTAGAATCTGCTGCATTGTTATTTTTGTTACAAATTTTTTATTTAGCTAAAACTAACAAGCAGACAAAAAAACAAACAAATACTAGTTTTGAAACTACGAACTTTAGAAAACAAGTTTTGCACTCAGAAAATGCACATTGTACCTGTACAGACCTTTGGGCAGAAAAAAAACAAAATCCTCTTTCCTCTACGGTGTTTTAAAGCAACGGCCATCACTCTTTCTAATTATGGCTTTTCATAGGGGCTCTGACTAAAATTACCGTAGTTGCCTTTTCCTGCTCTCACCTGATTCTAATTAGGCCCCTTGGAACATTAACTTGACTTTTTTAGTTATGATGCATCCATTAGAAAAACAGATAAGGGGCTAACTAATTCACGTTATGTGAAAAAAAAACGCACCTCAACATACAAAACTAAGCAACTCTGTAATGAAAATGAATAACTAGGTGCATGATAGCACATTACATAATATTAATGAATGTTGCCCTTAGATAATTAAGCATGTCAGCAAATTTTTTCCTGATTTTGAGAAAGCCAGATGTACTAATTTGTAGTCTCATAATGCAGAATTGATTCAGCTGCAAAGTGAAAAAAAACAGACACTTAACCACCATCTGAAAGCTGTAACCTCCAAATCCCAAAGGTCTCAACTCCAAGCAGCATGGAATTGCATATAGTGCTATAGAATGTTGAATTATAGAATAACAAAGTAATATAACTGCCATGTTACAGACTTGCTAGTAATAGTGTAACTCTCCAGAAAGATCTGAATCTCAGGCGGAGCTCCAGGACTCATGAAAGAGAGGTCAACCTTCCATAAATTTCCCCATTCCATATTGCATCATTGTGACTCCACGCCTTGGGCCTGATCCACACTTAAGTAAGTGCTTGAAATTAGTTACTCCTGGGATAAACCATGTTGATTTCAGGGGGAGTCAAGTTTATTGTATTCTTTGCATGCAGGGATATATTTTTGAATTGCTTACTGCATACACATACTGACCAGCTTTACTATCACACTGTTATTTAGACTTGGGATAGGAAACATCACCTCTCAGCTCTAATACTGTTTGCAACAGATGAAATATGACTCCCCTGCAATCAACATGGTTTAGCCCAGGAGTAACTAATTTCAAGCACTTACTTAAGTCTGGATCCAGCTCCTTGTGTGTTTCAGAATGATAATAATGATCACAGCACTGAGCAGCGGGGAAAATGCTTAATGATGCAATAAGCAAAGTCACACCCCACCAACTATCAAATGCACCCCCATGAGGAAAAAAATTACTGTTGACAACTTAGACTACAGCTTACACCAGGGGCCAGCTTTACTAAGCTGCGGGAAAGGTAAAGTGGAGATGTTGTATAGCAACCAATCAGATTCTATCTGATATTTTCTAGTATGTATTAGAAAGGTGAGAGCTAAAATCTGATTGGTTGCTACTTCTCCACTTTTCCTTTCCCACAGCTTAGTAAATCTAGCCCCAGGTCTCAGAATAAGGGACAGAAACCCGTGCCATGATTCAGAAGAGGGGGCTGAGACCAACTCCAGGTCTCAGAATAAGGGAGAGCCGCCCATGCTTGGTCACAGAATAGTGCAGAGCAACACATGTCAGGTTTTAGAATAGGGAAGAGTAACTCATGGCAGGTCTCAGAATGCGGGAAACAACCCATGAAAGTATCAGAATGGGGGAAACAACCCATGCCAGGTATCAGAATAGAATGGCGAGCAACCCATGGTAGGTCTCAGAATAGATTGAACAACCCAACCCTTCCATCCAGTGCATGTTTGATTCGGTTAGTGAATGCACAAGGGTGGACCAACCACAGTCCTGAACATGCGCATTATATCTATCCAATCTTCTCCAGTGTTAGAAAACAAAATGTCTGTAGATATTCGACTGTCATCTGGTTTGTTTAACTGTTAGGAACCATTGGGTGGTCCATTACCAACCCACCCTGTGACCTGTTGGAACCTTGCCTATAATTATATAAAAATATAAAAAAACAAATATTACAACTAAACCCTAACAAATCTTATATCAATATAGGAAATAGCTTGGGGACGTCGATGACGGCTTTAGAGGGAGTACACAAATAAGTTATCCTGTCATCTGCTGCAATAAACTGAGCAAGACAGAGTCAAATGTGAACATCGTGGTTTACTGACCACTTGTTGTATACATATGCATTATTCAAAAATGATGCATATTATTCCAATTTCCTCTTATAGAAATAAATCAATACATACTTATCACCTTCCTTGTATCCAGAGGACCTTAAATGCTTAAAACAATTTGAAGAGTCTGATATTTTTTTACAGAATTGCCTAGAGATGTAGAGTCAATGCCCTTACAACATAATAATGAATAATTCATTATAAATACACCTTATTGTAAACACAGTGAGACTCTTATTAATTATTCAACAGTTATCACATATTAATGCAACTTGACATTTCTGAAGCAGATCTAGTTACGAGCTAAATACCTTATAAAATCTCCAGCCACACACATCCTGAATGGATGATTAACAATAATTGAGGCAATATAAAAAGGGTATTGTATGAGATGTTTGTGAAGGACTTCAGAAAGTGATCCCTACAAGTGTGTATATTATTTAAAAGGCAATTTTTGGAGTTTAAAAATATACACACACATACACACACACCTGTGTGCAGTATTTTGTCTGATTAAGGTTATTAATCACATTGGTTTCCATATTTCCCTTACTTTCTTTATATAAAAACTTCACTCAAGTTAACAGTAATTGCACTAAAAGGTGCAATTCTGCACCTAAACAAGTCATTGGGACTGTCCCACTAAAGTAGGTTGGAAGAAATTAGTTTTTTTAATGCTAAAATTATTAGCATTATTTTAAGATTTATTTGCTGAATTTGAATTTTTTTTTTTACTGTAATTCTTACTATTTTAATAAAATTGTAGGCTTATATTTTTCACATTATTACATGTATTGCGGTACAGTGTCCAGAGTGACTCATGGCTGTTGCTTTTCATCAAGCAGAATAATGTGGTGGTCCTAACTATACAGATACTTTCATCTCTGAACCACAAACCTAACCCTAAGTCTCCCCCCGCCTCAGCTTAACCCTAAGTCCCCGGAGAAGGATACTTACATCTCCGGTGGTCGGGCGCTTCCAAAAATGTATGGGTGATAATGCGAATCATATACTCACCCATTCATTTAAAAAAATTCTAAAACGGCTGTCATTCGAAATAGAGACTCGCAGCGGCCCATCATCTTGTCAGGATCATAAATGCTTTTGGCTAACATTAAGACTTGTCAAATCAATGTACTATATATAATGACAGACTGACTGACTCTGCATTACCCATATTCCGCATATATTCGATAACACCCCTAATATCATGGGCCCGGATCCACATCTAATACAGTCACCTGATTTCTGCAAGCTACTGTGCTAGGGGAAGTTGGGTAATTTGCTGGCAGCCTGTGTGCACGTGCCAAATGTTCCCCAACAGAACTCTTATCATATGAAATTCAGATATGTACAATAGGAGTTCTGGCCAGAGGGCGGTACCATTCATCTACATCCCTAATCCAAAGGGTGCGGGGAAAGACATGCAGATGAAGGCAACTGGGCAGCGGAATGTAGATATGCACAGATATGCATTCGGAGAAATGCTAATCCGTGCAGAGATTTTAAGGCAGGGTTCTGGACATGTACTGTAAGTAAGAACCAGTTGCAGTCCCCACTGCAAACAGCTGCTTTTAAAAATAGAGAGAGTCGAAAGTTCCTTTTTGGCTGTCTCTATTTCGAATAGGCAGTTTTTTTAGAATTTTTTTTAAGAATGGGTGAGTGTGCTGATCAGTATACTCACCCATCCATTTTCGCGGGACCCATTGGGGACATTTAGTGTTGGGGGGGGGGTTAGGGTTAGGCTCTTAGGAGGCAGGCTTAGGGTCAGGCTGCGGGGAAGGGAGGTTAGGGTTAGGGTCATAGAAGGGGAGGGTTAGGGTTAGAATTAGGGAAACAGTTTGGGTACGGTGCTCCAGGGATCGATTGCTATGCCTCATCGAGGCATAAGCAACTGATATCGCAGCCAGTTTGGAACTGGCTGAGAACGAACTTCCCTATCAAAATAAAGCCGTTCGCAGCCGGGGACCCACACTCATGTACTGTAAGTAACAAATCTGCATGTAGGAGGGGAACGACAGGGGAGTTATCTCCCCTCTCATATGCAGACTTACAAACCTCCATGCATAAGGAAAAGGCACGGATGTCTGGATCAGATCCATGGTATTGATCTGGATAATGACTGGTTTAGCTCAATTACAAATATACAAAGCTCAGGTTTATGCTGCAGCACTGATGTAATGCTTAATTATAACTTAAAAGTGGACACATCTGCTGCATACAGGGAACAAAGGCTGCATAACAGATTCACAGTATGCATCCTATGAAAGTGTGCAAAGCCATTTTTCATGCGGTTGTGCTATGAGCAATACTAAACGTCAGTTTAGCAAGGTGTCTGCTCTTTGACCAATAATCTGTATAATCCATCTATTTGGAAATCTATGAATATCTTTAAGTGTATTGTTCTTTCTTTGACCCCTTTTGGAAGCAAAAAGCCTTGTGCAGCAGTTCTGGCTGGCCAAACCATGACATTGCCAAATGAATAGGTGGACTTGCTGGATTCAGCACAAGTAAATAACATTGAATTTCTTTTGTGATCATAATTGGATAAAGGATATTGACACTAGGTCATCTTGGAAAAACAGTTTACAGATGGAGTAAAATTGGATTTTTTTTAACAATATATTTGTGCACTTATTTATTTATTTTTGACAGAGGTTAAAAACTATGAACTGAATCCATACTTTAAAAATATAAAAGGAAATTTACAGCTGGGGGATGTCAGTTAACTTTTATTTTTTGCATGCAGGGAGAAAGAAAAGCAAGGACCGCATGGGTCCGAGCAAACATAAATGCCAGGCTGGGACTTAACCATCCCCTGCTTGGCATGATAAGGGTTGGGTTATTTTGATTGGTTAAAAAATGAAAGGGGGAGGAGTTTTGCGTGTGGGTTTATAAAGTTGTGTGAATGGGTGGCCCCTGTTCTTTTCTGCTGATCTTTCCCTCCCTCCCTTATAAGTATTTTAAGAAGTTTTAGTTTAACCTGTATTTTGCTTTTTTAAACAGGACACAGTGTGGTGGCAGCAATGGGGGCCAGGTCTTGAGTTTGATGCATAGCGACAGGAACTCTGTTGCACTTGGCGGTTATGGTTTGAGGCATCAGCTTTTAGCATGAAAATGGGATGTCGGTCCTGACAGAAGATCCCGGGTGTTTAGTCACCCTAATTGTTAATAAGGAGTGGTGTTGGTTTATAGGTGCTCTCATTTAGTTCAACCGCTCCAGAAGTGCCCAAATGTATTATAGTGTGAATAATTAATAGTTATAAGAATCCTGACCTCCATTGCTTCTGTGGCAACCTTTTCAGCCCAAATCAAATATAGGGCCGGATTCAGAGTTGCGTGTCCGTGCAAAATTTACACAGATGCGTAGCGGAACTGCGCAATGCGCATGTGCAAGACGCGTATTGTTGGTCGTAACCAAGCTTATGAATCCATGTTTATTTTAATGCAAAAAGGGGCTTGTTGGAATATGATAATGAGTTTTTGGGGCGTTTACTAGCTGATTCGCGTACATCCGTATTGACAGTTTGCGCGAGCTTACTACTATTCTTTGCACCAGCCCTGACCATGGTGCAAGCGTATTTAAAACAGTTTTTTAATAGCAAAATGCCTCAAGGCAAACACGAGACTCATTTACTAAAAAGAAATACAGCTGCTACAACACTATTTAATATAGAAATATTTGATACTGTGAGGAATTTAAACATAGGTTCGGGTTTTTTAGTTTGTTTCATGTGCACGCCGTCTTTTTACCATTTATATTTTTTTTTATGGCATGTTAAAAATAAATGTTATTTTTCTTAGTCATAACAATTGTAAGATTTATTTTCTATGTTGTTGGATACTGTAAATAAAAACACAATATTACAAATTAGTTTCTAACATTTACATACAACTATTAAATAGTTTACAATTTAAATATTTATGTTTTTTTAACATTTTCCAAACACATTCATTTTTTTTTTAAAGAAGTTCTTTAAAAATAAAAAAACACAATTGTGCATTTCCGCATCCACCTCTCTTTGAATTAAACGTATGCGGACGCCAAAATGTGTCTTTACAGCTTGCGCGCACACATTCCACTCAATTGATGAAATAGATGGAAGCATGGATGCGCTTCGACAATGCATAGCCGTATTCCAGATGCGTGCATGCATTTTTGCAGTGAAAATGCACAACCTTGAATAGGCCGTATTTAAATTAGATTGTGCATTTCTGTCTCACGCACACACGCAACTCTGAATCAGCCCCATAGTCTTTAATTCAATTCTAATTAGAGACTAATTAATAAAACTGTGCCCTCTTTTTAACTGCAATCTATGTCTCTGTGTGTTTATTGTGTCGTTTATTGTCTATCATGGTGGAGAGGAGGTTACAGTAATCAGCCGTTAGGCCATTTATACTTTTATTTGTTGAACACAGGTACTCAGCAGCTTTACTTTGAAACTATTGTTTAGACTTGAGCTAGGAAATATCACCTCTCAATTCTTATACTACCTGCGACAAATAAAATTTGCCTTCTCTGCGGTTTCTTCATTCGGATCACAAATTTTTTTATCGTAATCTTGCGTTTTTGGATTCTATACAAGACAATGTTAGCTGCCATTTTAGTGCTATTTATGAAATATATATATATATATATATATATATACACACATAGACACCCTACTGATGTTAATAATACAGTGTAAAAAATAGGTGCAAATTACATAGTTTTAGTACTTTTTATTAATTTACTTGACTTTGGAAATTCGGATCCAATACTGAAACCAAAAGCAAAATATTTCACTTATTTATTTATTTTTGACAAAATCGAACCCAAAACATAAATATGACGAAGATTTAAAATGAAAACTGAAATCAAAACACAGTGATTGCTGCTCACCTCAACTCGTAGGTCTCTGCAGCAGAGGCTTACATATGCTAAGTGTGATTCTAGATTTAGTCTTCGTGTTCCACCACCAGAATTGTTAACTTTATGTAATTCAGAATCGTTTGTGATGGGTTCCAATTCCACGTTTTCCCATGTGCAGAACACACACACTTTCTGAATGCCCTGTTGCACCTAATTCAAGATTCTGCTGATGATAAAATACTTTGGTTGATTCTTAGCTGTGATTTTTTTTCATACATAGGGGTAGATCCAGAACTTTGCTTGCAATACGTTTACTCGCGTAGCGTATTTACTTGTGCGTACCTTCTATACACTCCCCTTGGCACACCCCTTGAATGTACGTATTTTGTCCGAGATCCGCTTTCCAAACCCTACCTTAACTTTTGCCCACGTAACCGATGTCATCCGCTCACGTACGTATGTGCAACACGTATTTACGCAGCTAAGCACGCCCATACTGTACACTTTAAATACAAACCCCCGCCTACAGAGCGTATTTCAGACGTATATGTGACTCACGTAAAATTGGCACGCCCACACGTGAGGATTTACGTGACACATACGTTAATGGCCCATACGTTCACATTTATGCTACGTTACGGAACGTATTTTCTATGGTGCGCATGCTCAGTATTTACCAAAATGCGATTTTACATGTCCGCCACGCGTAAATTCACTCACAAGCGTTGTTTTGGATTTGAACCATAGTTCTTAAATAAATGCAGTATGCAGTCACTCACATATTCCAGATCTGCTGTGGATCTTAATGGTCCGGCTGCCGTCTGCTCATGGTTTTCATCTTTCAACACCTCAAAGCCTCTCTCTCGTTTCCCGGTTTCTTCTGTTGGTAACCAGTAGAGGGAATCTCCAATCTCACAAGGACTCGAGTGTGTGGGAATGAAGAGAAAGAAAATAGGAAGAAAACCTCCATTGTCTGTTGTAATAAACGTTATTTTAAATAAAAATCATACATGTTAAAAAAAATATACTCACAATAAAAGTAGGACACTCTTTTACATACATAATCAATTGTAATAAGCCATGGTCACACTGGTTTGTGGATTTTATACACATATGTTTAGTGTTAGTAGTGGCAACAGCAATATAATAGCAGTAGACGCATTTCGACTTGCTCTCAGGCTATGTGTATATTGTTTGGTATGGCATGTCGGACCTATTTTTTGTTCCATATATTCTCACAGTGGTCACTTTTGGTCCTTGGCTGCACCTCTTCTATTTATGTATACATTTGCACACATTTCATACATTTGAATAGAAGCCTGTGTTTATTTATTACAATTACTAATATATTTTGGGAGCCTGAGCATTCCCTAATATGGCTGCTGCACGCTTTCAAATAAAGGAGTTTCTTACCACAGACAACATAAGGGAAAATATATCACAGATAGGGACTCAGCTACAGGAGGTGCCTTGATGCTGGGCAGGTGAGTTTAACCCTATGAAACTGTATTGTGACCTAAATCTCCTATTTTCGTATATATGTACACATAGGGCCCGATTTACTAAGCTCCGGGTTTGGAAAAGTGGAGATGTTGCCTATAGCAACCAATCAGATTTTAGCTCTCATTTTCTTTTTACATAATAGAGAATGTCAGCTAATATCTGATTGGTTGCTATGGGCAACATCTCCACTTTTCCAAACCCATAGCTTAGTAAATCTGGCCCATAATGTTATATATTGCTTGGTATGGAGTGCCAGACTTGTTTTTAAAATTCCTAGTAATAAAAATAATGCCTGAAATACAGGATCTGATTCTCAGCTGTGTTTATGTAAGTATTTTGTATTGTTTGCATTTCAAAACTGATGCACATAGCTTCTCAATTGTAAGCAAGAGGTTTTGTGACCAATGACCAGTAATGGATCTACAGGGTGTAGTGTGTTAGCGGGGCATTCAGATTAATGACAGCTAACTAATCAGCAGTCTTCTAGAGGAAA
>WWET01004920.1:41804-57227 GCA_011038615.1 Limnodynastes dumerilii
CTGTGTCCGTGAATTTCTTGTTGAAAAGATGGTAACCCTAGAATTCACCTCTCCCTAAAAGTGCTTTGCGTATGCGCCAGATGACATCACCAATGCGCTGTTCACGATGTGCCTGCCAGAAGACGCCAGCCATTGCCGAGCTAGGAGAGTCGGCAAGTGAGAAGTCCAAAGAGCACCGTGGAGGAGGAAGAAAAGCAGGACACAAAGGTAAGTAAAAAGGAGAGAGGCTGGAGAAACATGGTGGAGAATACTGAGGGGGGCTGCAGGCACATGATGGGGAATACTGAGGGGGGTTGGAGGCACATAATGGGAGATACTGAAGGGGGGCTGGATACTTTGCAGGACACCCCTACACAAACCCTGGCAACGCAGGGACCGCCCCCAGCAATGTAGGGACCGCCCCCAGCGATGCAGGGTCCGCCCCCGGCGACACTGGGACTTCCCCTGGCGATGCAGAGACCGCCCCCGGCGACGCAGGGACCGCCCCTATGCTTTTTACTTTTCTCCCTGAAATGATTTTTCAAAAGTAGGCAACCATGACTATACCTTATCTGCTACAAAAATTTATGTCGACAGTCATATTTTTCTAGCCAACAGTACAATTGGGAAAAGGTTCTAGTTACCATATAGGTGATATTAGTTCATTCTGAGTTGTGGTTCCCATATTTTATATGCTAAGAGGGTGTATTGTGCTATATTATTGTATGTCAATGAACTTTTAGTGTGTTTTTCTTATGCAATAATATCTTATCATATTTTCAAATTATTTGTAGTAAACATACCCATATTTTTTCTTTCATAAAAAATGTATAAGGGGAGTCTCCATATTTTTCCCATAAATATTAAGAAACATAAAATTATCACATGTTATTAGATTATGCTATTTGCTATATTAACTATATGGCACTATCGCCACCCTTCCATGCTCTTTCCACATTAATATCAACTCCAGAAATGATTGTATCTTTCTTTAAGCTAAATACTGGTAATAAAGTAATGAAGCATTAAATAATAAACACACATCATGGGCCTGATCCAGACATGGGCCTGTGCGTTTTTACGGCGTAAAATGGCCATATGTACTTACTGCGCATGTGCAAGGCAGATGTTACACTAATGTTACGGTCTGAGAATCTGAGCATGACAGCTTCGTATTTACGCTCATGGGTGCGTGCCTGCCATACAAAAACTGTAATTACAAAGCAAGGGCGGGGTGAGGCATTTAAATCATACAGTATGGGCGTGCTAAGCGTCGAAAATATGCAATGAGCTTACGGATGCCCGCGGTTACGATCAGAAAAGTTAGGGTAGAGTTTGCTGGGGGTAAGAAAGCAAAACTAAGTATGACCAAGGGGAGTTCCTATGGGAGCACATCTTAGGAAAGCCGGCGTAAATACACTATGCTCATGAGCGTTTCATGAGCATAGGTCTGGATCAGGCCCCATGTCCTATGGTTTTATAATTCTCCTTTATAATATTATTATTCTGGTATCAACCATTTATGAAGATTAAGGATCATAAATGCAGAGAGACATAGGTGTAAAATAGATGCAGGCTTGGCAACAGAAATCTTGGGGCTGGTACATTTATGCATTTGGGGGCCCCCATTCCTCCTCAGTAGTGAATTGCAGGGGTCCTTCTGAACCTTGGTGAGAGCATAGCATAGGTGAGAATGATAAAAGCAGACTGGAAGCAATCTTAACCTGCACTGATGCACATATTTTTGCTGATTCATTTGCCAGTGTCTCAGCACACACTAAAACAAAGCAGGTGGTCTTTTTATCTTATCAGCCCTCTGCGTTGGTAGGTGGTAGGCGGTGAAATCGAGAAACAGGAAGGAGAGAGGAGAGGGAGCAGACTGGTAAATACACATATATGAAAAAATAGAATTCCCTGAGAAGAAAATTGCGAATCTGGTTTGAGGGTGTGCCCCTGCCACGGTATCAGTGCATCCTTGTAAGTGCTTCCCTAACCACTTTTTGCTTGCCATGTCATCTAACCAAAATACCCTACTTTTTAATATTTCCAGCTCATATTCACTTAAAATGGTGGCATATTGGTAGCCTAGATCAGTACATAGTATGATAGTAAACCTATACTACTTATAATACTATTATAATATAAGCCCTGATCACTTGCATCACCACCCCCATGTTGAAGCCTGGATCAAGCATATTACATTCTGATTGAGTCACATCAGTCCAAGCATATATACAGAATGCAAATTTGCCTTATTTAAGATGCAACCGCATGGAATTAGGCTATTGCTAGAAGTCTTTATGTGGTCCCTTGTTCCCAGAGTACAGCACCACTCCAATCCATTGTCCATTGTATTACTTCTGAAATATGTCTTGCAGATGGTCAGCACTTTTTGAGGGGCATTAACGCTGTGCCTTAGGCTAACCTTACCCCTCAATTGTCTCTTTCTCCCTCGATGTATCACACTATGAATACAGCCGCACTGAGTTGAATGCTTCAGCAGCTCATTAACTTTAGATGCAGGCATTATAATATTTTTCTCACTGTGGCACAGATGAAATCTGGATAATCTCACACAATAACAGATAATCCAAATCCTCTACTTATACAAATAAAAGGAAGACAATGAATTTTCAGTGGGATCATTAGTTGCGGACAGAATACTTTTACGACCACAATAAATAATTCAAATACTTAAATACCATGTATCTGTGTATGACATCTGATAAGTTAATGGGGTTTTGGATCATTTGCAAGTACAGTGTTTATGGACAATACGTTCATTTAATCCTAACCGTTGTGTGTAGAATTACGTTTGTAAATTCCCCAAACGAATGTGTACTTCTGTTTAGTTCATTCAGTTTATTCATAAAGTGATACAATTTCATTTTGGAACAGCATTAGCAAGCAAGCTCTTTATCATCCAAGCATCTCCATCTCAAAATCATTGTCAACACTTAGAGCACTCTCACTAATGTCTCCTATTATTTCAATAACTAGAGTACGAAAGGAAATGTGTGCACTTAGAATTGATTCTTTCAACTATTAATAGTTCTATTTTTTTTTTGGATCGCATGTTAGAAAATGAAGTAAGTTTCAGAACTCTGCTACTCATTATCGGATATTAATGCACAGACAACCATGCAAATTCCATTAATAGTTATGAAGCTTGAAATGTTATTTGAAGTCATTGCTGTTGTGTTTTTTATCCTGAGATCATTAATAGCTTTGGCAACTAGGACTGAATCCTAGACCATTGTCTATTGTACAGAAATATAGTATACGCTGGGTTGCAAAAATTAAGTCTCTGCTATACAGTGGTTGAAGCTTTGTGCTTTTGTACTGGGTTGTAAACACAGCTCGAGAACAAAGAGAAATAAAAAGCAAGGTAACCCATGAATGACAGTAACAACAGATTGTGGGTTACCTTGCTCTCATTTCTCTTTGTTTACTAGCTTCCGAATGTGTTTACTAAGCAATGTATAATGTTACTGTTATTGATGTACCTACCTTGTAAACTGTATTGTCTGTATAATACAAAGTTATTGTTATTATCTAATATTTGTCTGGAATGCCTAATAAAAAAAATAAAAAAATGCTGGATGTTGCAGTTGCACAACACCTGAAGTGCCTACTTTAACACATGATTTTAAAATTCAGGACTGTTGGGGTTATTTTTTATGTGCGATAGAGATCACTAAACAAATATTTCTGAAAATGGGCAATGGCAGGGGTGTCAAACCCTTTCTATATTATTTGGCGCAGGGGTTCTTAAACCGGTCCTCAGGGACCCCTAACAGTTCATGTTTTCCAGGTCTACTCAAAACCACAAGTGATATAATGAGTACTACCTGTGGATCTTTTCACATATGTCAGTCAGTAATGAGCACATATGTGCTACAGCAAGAACACCTGGAAAACATTCACTGTTGGGGGGACTGTTCTGAGGATCGGTTTACGAACCCACAATCTGGCAAATATTCACCAGCTTAATATAACAGATGGGTTGATTATCCTGTGTAGCCCTTGGTCCGATTCTGTGTGCTCTGCATGAGAGGAACAGGTTGTTCCCCTACATTAAAATGAGAATGTGGCCAGTTCAGTGCTGCTTTAAGCAGACCAGATTCCTTGCATGTCCACCAAAATTTTGCACCAGTCCAGGCCAATATAAAATGGAGATTTCCATAATTTGATTTCTAAATTACCTATTCCTATAATACAGCCCTACACACCTGACAATTAGTGTATTAAAATAGTGTTTGCAGAGTCTATGTTTACTTTTTATTCTTACATGTAACAGTTTACTATCACTATTTTTTTTACTATTTTTTTTTAGCTTGAATAGCTGATTATTACCACACATTTTCTCTACATTTTTTATTTTTTTTTAAAAAAATATATTTTTGTTTATGATATATATATTACGATAGGAAACAGAACTCCAATATTAACATCACAATAGATATGTGCTCTGGTGCCTAGAAGTAGACTGCACAGAATGAACCAGAGCAATTATCTCTGTTCTCTGACTGACCAATCAGAACACATTCACTGAGTATTGATTAGTTTGCCTCGTGGTCGGTGGTTTAGTTGGTGTTCTGTAAAATTAGCTTAACTGTAGTTTTGTTATTTAAGGATTTTAAATATTTGTGTTTATGTATTTATTTTTTTAGTGTTTATTGCAGCACTAAGGTGGTCACAATAAGGGATCTTTTGAATTAAAAAGTGACTTTGCAGACCACTAACCATCTGTAATACAAAGAATTAAAAACCTTCTTTAAATGTTAGTTCATTTCCAGTTACGAGAAGGGTTAGTCTAGAATTAGAATATACTGTAGTACAATGACGGTGATCTTAGCAAACTTTCATAAAACAGGACAATAAAAGAGCAAATTAATAAATTATGACCAAGGTTATAATGTAGAGAAGATACATATTGAGCAAAATGTCCACCGCACAATGCTTCAATGTCAGTGTGTTCACATTAATGATGTATATTGAACTAACTAATTGTTGTAGCAAGTGAAGTCATCCTCTTAAGAGTACTCAAGTGCATCAATACCCAGAATCAAAGAGAAAATAGGAAATAATTTAGCATTCTAGAACTAAGACTGCAATGCATCAACCTGGAAACAATTCTAATTTTACAAATGGACCTGCCAATAAAACAAAGATTGTTTCAAACAGTGTAAAGTTTTTATAAACTTCAGACATGTAAGACCTGATCTCAGCTCAGGGTGGGCTTAGTTTAGGTATTTTGTTAGAAGACCTGAGACTGAAAGGGACTTTTGTTTACATACAGAATGTATACAATCTTCTTTCAATTAAAGCTTTATTGAAATAGCAATGTTTATGAGTATGTCCATCCAGCATAAGCTGTTGTGAAGATCTTGCTCACACATTGCAAATAAACACCTATAAGTAGGTTTTATGCTTACACCAGCACTGAGCTACTACAAAATTTCAGGAGGAAGCACAGGAAATTCGGCTTGCTATTGCACAGCATTAAACCTCCCACCTGCTTATTTAAATATAGTGAAACATATCCATTCCACGAGTGCAGCTACTTTCCATCTTTTCTGTGCTTGCTCCTGTTGTGCACATGCACAGTGCTGACTCTTGCTGCGCTTACACCTAAAATATGAGGGTATGAGTGTGGGTCCCCGTAGCGAATGGCCCTATTTTGATAGGGCCGTTCGTTTCCAGCCAGTTCCGAACTGGCTGGGATATCGATTGCTTATGTCTCCATAAGGCATAGCAATCAATCCCCGGAACACCGAACATGGTGCTCCAAAAGCAGTTTCCCCCAACCTACTCCCTAACCCTAACCCACCTCCACAGTCTAACCCTAAGTCGTCGTCCCCCCGCAGCCTAACCCTAAGTCCCTGACGGCAGCGCTTCCGAAAGTGAATGATTGAGTATGCGAACTGCATACTCATCCATTAAAAATATAATAATTCTGACACTGCTTTCATTCGAAATAGGGACAGCCGAAATGCAACTTTCAGCTGTCCCTACTTCGTAAGGCAGCTTTTCTTAGTGGGGACTCGCAACGGTGCAGCATTGGGTCAGCTCATACATGAGGAGGAAAAAGTTGTGTGCCTTTGGTTATAGCATCAGGAAAGCTGCAGACACTGTATTTGAGATTCTTTTCTTCAGTGTGACTTTCTTGCACATCGATCTAGGTTATTGACTTAAATAAGCATTTTAGTGACATCTGAAGGGAATATCATTGTGCATCTTCAAATGCTGTGACGGAAGTGCAATAAAAGATTTGAAGCAGCTAAATTTAAGTTTGGAAATACTGTTCTATATAAAGCTCAGGAAATAGCCTAATGTAAATTTCAATTACAGGTCTAAACTCTATCCTGTGTGTATATTATAGAAGGCAACCCTAATAATCTATGTAAAACCAGACTGCTTTGCAAATAGTGTTTTATCATGTGTTCATAAATGGTCTCTGTTCTTATTCTATAAAGAGGTGATGTTACTATTATAACCAGCTGGTTTCCAAAACATTGGTGCAGGAAAAAATTAGTTTATGTTACACTTTGCAGTGTGGTTGTATGAGACACATAAAGCCTGGACGAGTGAGGGTCCCCGTTGCGAACGGCTCTATTTTGATAGGGCCGTTTGCTCCCAGCCAATTCCGAACTGGCTGGTATATCGATTGCTTATGCCTCGATGAGGCATAGCAAGCGATTTCCAGAGCACCAAACACAGTGCTCCGAAAGGAAAGTAAGTTTCTATCCCCAAACTACTCCCTAACCCTAACCCCCCCCACAGTCTAACCCTAAGTCTCCCCCTTCCCCACGCAGCCTTACCCTAAGTCCCCAAAGAGAGAGTTACTCAAATCTCCGGTGGTCCGGCAGCGGTGCTTCTGAAAATGAATGGGTGAGTATGTGAACCGCATACTCATCCATTCATAAAAAAATATTCTAACACGGCTGTCATCCGAAATAGAGAAAGCCGAAAAGCAACTTTCCCCTGTCCCTACTTCGTAATGACAGGCATCGGTGCAGGGACTTGCAACAAGCCTGGACCGCACTAGACATTGCTTGTTGGAGGACTTGGTGGTGAGGGGGGAAGGGTGGGTGAATGGGCACATGCATTGGGCCTGATTAAGACTCAAAAGTATGTCCAATGGTGTAGCTTGCTTCTTGGTATCTTCACACTGATCATGCCCAGAACAAACTACAATTTCAAATAAATGTGTGTGTAATAAGATTAAAAACAAATTATACAATTTATTGAAACCACGTTCATTACAACATGGTTTATTCAAGTGCAGGTATCCTAACTCTAATTCTGATACAGACATGGACATACACCTAATAGTATAGCACAACTCTGCATACTATTGCACTATACATGCACAAAACAAAAACTCAACTCACTGCTGTGACTGCTTGTGGTCAAAGATGCATCATAGCACATAGCACAGAGCACAGAGGTGGACTGATAAGGTCCATGTACACTGTAGATGTATTCTTACAAATGAACTTCCAGACCTGAATGTTTGCAGAAGTATGCACAGTTTCTGGATAAACACTTGCACCAGTCAACCGGATAAAATGATCCATCGAGGTTGCATTCAGAACTCCTAATGCAGCATGCACTGATGAGATCTGCTTTTGGAGACCTGCTTTATCTATACATCTATGTAAAGGCACCACTTACCAATCCCCTCTCATGATCGGAATTCCAAGGCCTATAACCTCCTTTAAGTTTTCTAAAACTTAAAATAGCAGCTGCTCTGAAGTGTGTACAATGTACATTGTAATACTAAATCCCACCCAAATGTGGGAGCAAGAATATTTGTTTAAGTAGAATGTGTACTGGTGCCTGTATGTATGCAGATCGCAAAAATGGACACTATATGATAAGGTAGCATAAAATACAGAGTAACATCATCTGGTACAGCATGTCTAAGTGCAGAAAGCTGCTGGTGGTCGACACTTCATAACCTATATGGGTTCATCTTGTGGGACATGGAGGCATAGGCGTGTATTTATGAAAGGCATTCATCCTGCACCCAAGTCTCTGCATAGCAGGGTTGGCAGGGGAAGGGGGGGCCCATTCAGCATCTATTTCTCCCTCCCCTCAAGATTCCAGGAGGGAAGAAATAGATGCCGAATGAGTCCCCCTTCCCCTGTGGTAGGACAGGCCGAAAAGGGGACAGGGCTTAAATCAAGCATTAAGCCCCGCCACATTTGAGGTCTGAAAATGAGGAAAGTTCTGTCTCAGGGTACGGGAGGGGGGGGAACCGGGAAGTGTTTGTTGGGAGGGGGGGGGGGGGGGGGGCGTGTACAAATCCTGCACAAGGGCCCCCTCACTTCTTAAAACGCCCCTGCATGGAGGGTTAAAGTTAGGCAGATACAGTAAAAGGGGAGGGTTAAGGTGAGGTTTAATTAAAGAGAAAATACTATCTGGTTATGTTGGCATAATCGGATAACTTGCAGTATCCATGCTGTCTTAATTAAATCTGTAAAAAACACACAAACACTGCTTTCACGATTCCATTGTTGTAATACAATGTGTCGCAAATCGGCACAGCGTCCCAGCAAAGCACACCCAGCTTGTGTTTGCATCTGAATATCTCTTAACCTTCCCATTATTTATTCTCCATTTTCCTACTGCACATTTTGCATTCAAGTCTGGATTAGGCCGTTACAGTGTTAAGGCTACAAACTTATGAACCCTGCCCTATACTAGGGATTGCAGTCCTGGTAAGCACTTTGATGCAGCATCTAAATAGCCTCCCAAAAGCAAAACATATGCAAACAAAAACTGCATAGTCATATACTGTATGCTAAATAAAATGCATTTACTTGCGGGCAGCCGACAAAATGTTGTCATCTGTCTTTAATGTCTTACAGATAAGAGATTCATTTAAACACACAATACTGTTTATGGATAAACGATTCGGGTATCTTGGGAATGAAGTAATAAAAAAAGAAAGAAAAAATTGTTTGAAATTATTTCTGTAATGTACCAGATATTCATAACTGACAGAAGAGCGTGCCGTAACAACAATTAAACACAACAGGGGGGAAAACAAATTCTTTACAAAATATATATTTGCAGGCGTGTTTTACATTCCGAGCAGGCTTTTGAAATGTGCCAGTTTATCAAATATAATCCTGAGAGAGTAGATTGGAAAATAATTTCTTCTCATTTGCAATTGTTTAAAAGGTGACTCCACCAACGCTGTATGAAAGACGCTGTGCCCCTCAGTGACAGATGATTACAAGCAAATGAATCCCAAAGGTTTTCTGCTAATATAGAACAAAGCCATAAGAATGAGTGCTATGGCTCAAGATCTATTTTTTATTCCAGCATAATTTTTTGCTTCACTGATCTATCACTAAACAACAGCTGTTGGGCTGAAGACAAGCCGCACTGTTGGAATGCCACAAAAGCCCTTAGCGAATGGTCACATGTGGCTGCCTCAGGCCTTATTTAAAGCCATAGGATAAGGCAGTAGGAGTGACATGTACGTGTCAAGATACTTCTTCTGAAAGAGTTTTAGGCAGACATATACATCAGAATGACAGGCTGTACTATTCCATCTCCCTTGTGAGCGACCAATTCTACCTAGGCAGATGTTGGTAACCTTCCTTGAAAGGAAAAAGCAACCTCTTCACAGTTTGTAGACACTGTGTTGCTGTTGTAAAAGCGTGTTGTTGGTGTTGTCCATAAAGTTGTTTCAATTAGAGGTTCCCTTTTAACCAATTATACATGATGGAAAGGATCTGCAGGTTGCAGTGAGTGTGGATGCTGTCAACAGGAAAGCTTTTCTCTGAGTGCTATGTAAAAGCATACTAATTAGGAATCTTTTCTTTTAACAGACTGTTTTGTTTAAAAAAAAAGAAAGAAAGCAATTAGATAAAGCTGAACTGCTTCTTCTGTTGCTTTAATTTTCTAATAATTATGATACATTAAGCATAGGTGTGTTTATGCTGGTAATGGGGGTAAAAATGTAACTTTTTGTGCAGGGTAGTTTAACCTTAAAATCTAATTAGAACATACAGTTAAAGAAAAAGCACTATAAATTAAATATGTTTTTTTTTATCAATATATAATAGTAATGCACTACTATGAAAAACAGTTTTTAGCACACTAGTACTACTAATATTGGAGCAGATTCAGCACTTAGCATGACAGTGACTTTTACCTTGAGTCAAAGTGACCTCATCTAAACCCCTAATATTATATCCGTGTCGGGGACCGGCTTTGGAACCGGACTAGAGTCTTGTGAACTGACAGCGTAGCGGGAATGGTGATGGGAACAGCGGCCAAGGATGAGTGATATTTTATACATGCTGTTTTAATCTTATTAATTCTCTTTGTATAAATAAACTTTTTCTTGAAGATAATGCACGATAGTATCTTCTTTGCTTTCTCTGAGTGAACGGCATACTAGCCGAAAGGGATCTCTAAACCCAGCTCACGGATAGCACGTGGACGGAGAGAGTAACGAGTGGAGACCGGAGGAATCGAAAGCATTTACTTACAGGCGCATAATCATCTATATCAGGGGTTCTCAACCCCGTCCTCACGTACCACTAACGGTCCATATTTTGTAGGTCTCCCTGCAAAACCTGTGGAGCTTTCAAAATGTAACTGTCAGTTATGAGCTCACTTCCAGCAAGGAGATTTTAAAACTTGGATCATTAGTGGTACTTGAGGCCAGGGTTGAGAACCCCTGACCTATATATTTCTTAAACTGTTTTTGAAGATAATGCACTATTAGTGCTCTTTTTTATTTCTTCTATATGACACTGGTGAGCGGCACAAGTGATATAAAGAAGCCAAAGACCTTTAACTCTTGGAGGAGCGGACTCTGAAAGCCACACGTGCTCTTAATAACAAAGATTCTGCAATAGAAAAAAGCAACTTTTAAAGTGGAACCATAAAGATCGTCCATCATCTGTTATAAAGTATCAATTAACTCATTGAGGATCGTGAGTACATCAAAGATTATGATGAACTAATCTGTTACTTTTGATATTGAAATGAAAAGTTATTGGCTAAATCTATATATTGTATTGGGACTTGTAAGTTATATATATGACAATCTTCTTATTTGATTAGTTATTCAACATTTACTCCAGCGCCCCACAAATATTGTTTTGTTTCAGCACTGACCGTGGCTGCAGGGTTCTGATACATCAGGTTTGCTGACTATTGAAAGCCTCCTTCCAGGAGAACCCAGAGGTAAGCCATAGATTACTATGAGGGGGTGGGGCTTAATGATGTGATTTATGCAAATTGCAGCATTAAGCCACACCCCTATAAATCACTTGTGTAATCTCTAGTGTAAGGAGATGGGAGGGGCTTGATGACACTATCAAATCCCTCCCATCCCTAGTAACTCTAGGGATTACAGTTGTGATTAATAGTGAGTCGGGGCTTGTGGGAGATTTGCCGGCTCTCCCGGGATACTGGGAGAACTGCCTAAATTTTGTTTAATCTCACAGTCGGCAAACCTGTGATACATACAAATTACAGAGATATGATAGCTCTACCCCACCATAAAACTTCCAAGGTCTGGAGAGTATGGGGGGGGGGCATTTTGCATGCCCAGGGCCTGATTCAGAGGTAAGCATACGCCAGCTTGCATGACGATTCTCTGTGTGATTTTCTACTGCACATTCTCAGAAATGAAGAGCACACAGTTACCAGCGATTCAGATTTGAACACAGCTCGAGCTGCGGCGACTTTTGCACCAGACCCTTGTGTTAGGATGTGATACTTTAAATACATTACAAAGTGTCATTATTTTTTATTAAAAATATATTTTTTACACTTATTTTGTGTCTTTTACATTCAGACAGCGGCACTCGTATTAACCAGAGCTTCCATTTACAGTCAGCATTACACTGTGCTACCCTGCACTCAAGTGCTTGTATTGGGGCATGTTACTGCATTGCACTTTTTTGCAATTACACCTAATTCTTTATCCGCACTATAAATTGTGCACAAGTGATTGGATGAACAATAAATACATTTGTCAATCACTCTCTCAGTAAAGAGTAATTTCTTAACTGTGGTTTTGTCTTCTCTAATAAATATATTATTCCTGATCTTTTTTTTTTTTTAACGTTTATTTCTATAAAGTCATGGTTTATCCTTGGTTTATACAGTATGTCCAATTTCTGATGGAGTTATAATGGACATATTCATAAACAGTGCTATTTCAATTAAGTTTTCATTAACATGAGGTTTCTATGTGTTCTGTATGTAAATAAAACTTCCTTTCAGCCCTAAAGCCTCTTGCAAAACACTTAAATTATGCCATCAGAATAAAAAAATATTAAATAATTTTATGGTGTAGAATCATACAAGCATTATCATTTTTTATTTTACATTTTTTAAAGGAATTATTCAGAATAAGAACAGTTGGAAAACTGCATATTATGTCAAGGCTTTACAATACTATAGGTCACAGGGAGTCATTAGTTTCTACCTGACCTCCGTTAATTCTATATTTTAGATTCCATCCAATAAACAGAAGCAGCATTTACATTGTTATATTCATCAAAAATTTATCCTGCATGTTCCAATTGTAATTCTGCTTGTTTTGCACATGTGTGAACATCCGTACTAACCAGCTGAGAGGCGTTCCAAGCCATTCAGACTTTAAAGCAATGATTCTTCTGACAGAATGGCTGTGTTGAGATCACAAGTGGCTGTTCTTTTTTAGTCAGTGTATGGTATAGATGTTTCTTCTTTCTGTGTAAATATCTGTCATGATTCACTCCAGAGGCGGAACCGCTGCACCTGTTGCACCAATGGTGGTTCAGCCCTGATTCATTCATTTCCCTGATCACTGAACATTATGTATGTTTACTTTCTACTGATCACATGACTCCTTTTAGTTTCTGCAGTTCCTGGTGTTCACTCCTTGCTGCAGGCATTACCTTACAGGGTCTTCTCATTGCCTCACTAAACTTCTTTATCACCTGGTCTATTTCAACCCCTCACTGACATCACCTCCCTGTCAGAGCAACATATTTCCTTTGCCTGCTGATTCATGCCCTCGAGTTTGCTGGTTCCCTGGTTCCTGGTTTTATTACTTCTCAGTTCCAGTGTTCACTGTTCCAATTATATTTCACTGGTATTTGGTTCTTGTCATTACCAGCATCCTTCTGTGCTCCTGCTCTCAAGTTCCCGCACTGCCGTGTCTCCGGTTACTATTAACAACCGTCCTCATTAGCAGTGCCACAGCTACTTGCATCCATTAATCCTGTTCATCTTGGATCCTGCTTCAAGAAGCATCTGTGTGCTTGTTCAGAGGGTTGCAACCTGCCATTATCATGCAGCCAAATCCATCCCCATCATCAGGAGCTCTGGTAAATACCAGGCTCTCGGTTAGATTCCGCACCTCTGGATTGGTGTGGTCTGTCTTCGCACCAGCGTTGTTCCTGGTAAATGACACTATTTTTATAAAACCCATGAAAAATGAATGATTGTATTCTTCTGTTTACTACTCCCCATTCCATTAGGATAATTAAAATAATTCCTAATGTTTGTAATATAATATTAATGTAATACTAATAATTTCTGCGTATTTAAATTTTTTTTTTTGTTCTTTTGCATTTGGTATTGCTGTGTAATCTTTTACCTATTTTGATGCATCTATATTTTATCATAATACAGTTTTACTGATTTATGCACAGATTTTTCTGCAAATATATTAACTTAATACTAATGACTCCTTGTGACCTTTCTATAGTTGACTGTAGTGTATTTTTCATCTCAGGATACCAAAATTATGTTTAAAAAGAATGTGGTAGATGAAAGCGACCATTTTATTAGTGTGGATAAATAATTTTTTAATCTAGTTCAGCTGAATTTATAAACCATAAATTGAATTATAATCAAATATAAATCCAAGAATTGAAAGCGTAAGTTAAATTACTTGAGCTATCAAAAACCATTCAGCCTTGAAAAAAAACTTTTGAACTATAAAAGAGCACTTCAAATGACAATAAGACTGGTTAATGAACAATAACATAGTAATAACAAAAGAGAACATTGCATCTGGATTTTTCACGATTCACTGATTGACAAACATCATATCGATTTTTACAAACTTCTAGAAGAAGAGAAGAACCCTTTTTTAGGTGTAGTATTTTTTATTTTTAAGTAATTTAAATAGGCCCTTTCTATGTATTAATTAAAACATTTTTTAAAATACAATAAAAAATTAAAGCAACACAGCGAAAAAACTTAATAAAAAATAAATGTGGATGAATTCACTAATAGCAACCAAGTAGTTAAGAATAAATCCTTTAATAATTAACAATAAAATATTAGTACTAAAATCAGCTGCTGCAGCAATTACTCATAAATATATGTATATAAAATAATACCATACATAGTACAGCATAAATTCTCTATATCCACAAGAAGGAATGCTGAAAATCATCATCAATATTTTAATATTATGGAATTTCCATGAATTACGAACTATAAGTCCCAGAAAAATTAACAGAGCCCAAATGCACCCAACACAAATGGCATATAATATCCAAATAATAGTTAACACATCTGTAAATAGCGTTTAGTTCCTGGAGGTAATTAGTAGTCTATGGACTGCACTTAATAATGAGTTAGGTGCTATCCTGCACCCTGTTTTTCGGAGCCTTATTACACTTAAGCTTGCCATAAGGCTTTTTTAAGTAAATGTGCGTATTTTCCTTCTTAAGAAGGAAAAAACACACAGAGAAACCCTCTCCCCGCCAACCCCCGGCTAATCTAAACCCCTTCAACTTCTACCTAAGTCCACCCCGAGGTGGCATTAGCATGCCTTCTTCTGACTAAATTATTAACTGGTACATATATTACATAAATAACCTACTACACATGCATTGTAGGTCATTTAGGGAAATTCCTCACTTAGGAAGCCGGAGCGTCTTAAGTGTGAATCCGGCCCTATGTCCGCAATGAAAATGGAATCCATCAAACACCAAGCTCCGGCCAGGCAACATGTGCCATAATAAACTAAAACTCTAGAAGTCTATGTGTGATCTCTACAACTTTCTCAATCAGATCAGTAAAAGAGATCTGATCAGATCTGATCAGATCACTAAAGCTGTCCAGACACTAGAGCGATTATCGCCCCGGTCACCCAATTATTGCAAATAATCGCTGTAGTTAGTGGCCAAGATCAATTTTTCAAACGCTCTGGTACGATTATCTGGTCCTGATTTTAAAGGAGCTATCTGAAAGGCTCCCTATTTTTTGAAGGTACTGTTGTAGAACTATGTATTATGCTGCTCTGACAGGTTTGAAGTTCAAAGCTGTCAGAGCAGCATAATACATAGATCTGAAGCAGCTACCATTGGAGAGAGTAGTAGAGACAGGGATCAGCCGACTTGAGGGGATAAGGAGACAGAGATATTATCAATAGTTATGGTGATGGGGGGGGGGGTT
>WWET01004920.1:76852-92918 GCA_011038615.1 Limnodynastes dumerilii
GGGGTGTGCAGGGAAGAGATTTTTGGACATAGTTTTGTGACCTATGACTTACAGGCTCCCTTGGACATAAACACGTACCCCCAGGAGGACACAGCAGTTATAAAGTTGGTTGTTGTAGTTCTGTGCTTAATAGGAATATTTTAGCAGTCAACGTATTGATTCCAATTTAAACGTAGGAAAAAACACATTTTTGACAGTTTAAACAGCAGTGGATTAGAGATGGGAAAGGAATTCAATTAAGTTCTCCAGCATTTCAGCTGCCAAGAATGAAATTGCATCCATGTACATGTGTTCGCTTCTCCTACAGGATCATTATTGCTGATGTTTCCCATCTGTTGTTTGAGACAGTCAAAGTTAAAGCGCTGGGAAGAAAATAAAACACTAACATCACAAAATTGATAATTATTAGTCTGGTGTGACAAAATCAGAGGTGATAAAAATTACAGAGAAATTCATTATGTGTTATGTTTAATTGTCTATTTTGTTGGCTGGCACAAGCTGTACTTACCAGCTACAAAGATGTAAGATCACAAAATCGCAGCATTGGAATTTGTTGAGTTGAGCGAGCATTCCAGTGTTTAGTATGAGTTTGTTACCGCAAGGCATCATTGTATTTAAATGTTTTCAACACTGCATGATAAGAGTTAAAGAAAGCCGTGAATACTGGCCTAGCAGCAATCAACAATTACCCAAATATTGTCAACAACGGGGGACACAATAGGAAATTGCATACACACATGGTCAAGTACTTTGGTTTCATTAAACTTTATTGTCATTACTGTACGCCTGCTAATCACTTAAAATGTGTCTTAGGAAGTAAAAACATTCTTGACTTTTTCACTGCTCTGTAATTTAAGTTAGAGGTTGTTCTAGTTCACTTGCAAAGTGTTTGAAGTCGTATAAAGTTGTTTAAGAGTTGGCCTTGCAGAGAATTCATCATAGTGTGTCCAGATTCAGACGAGGACAATGATAAAAGGGACAGGTTCTACTGCGCACAATGACGGGTTTAGGCGCGAAGTGCGTCTATTCCTGTCTATTATGGCAGTTAAACATTGCAGATTTTATCTCATACCTCTGTGGGATGCAAGATTAAATCTGTGATGTAGATTTGCCTCCGGAACAGCACATCACACTCAGTAGCATCTGCCCCATAGAGTTTATTAGTAAAGGTAAAAACAGGTGTTAATGAACACCTTCTGCACAACCATGTTTAACTAGAGGTGGATAGGATTGTGGAGAAGTAGAATTAAGAGTTGAATTTTCTAGACCAATTCTAAATTATACAGTGTACATTGCATACACAAATACTTATTTGCTATAAGCAAAATCTAAATGTTTAGATGTAAAACATGTAAAACAAAGACACGGATAAAAGTAAATTTTTTGCAACCTTCATATTGCAGTGTGCATGGTGCAGACTAGTTCCTGTTTTTGCTGGTATTATCAAACAATAATAATGGTATTCTCTGCAAAAACCCGGGTATTTGGTGGTGATGTGAAACGTCCCTTTTTCGGCAACCCGGGTTTAATGACCTGAGATTTAGACCCAGGAAATAAGAAGGGTTTTTCTTGGGTCTAACATGGGACTGGTGTCAAGGTGAAAGGTTCCTTGTTGTTCTTCACCTGATTGGACAGATTTCTTTACTATTGCTATGGAAATAGTAAAGAAATCTACAGCCGGCAGCTGTGCACAGGGATAGGAGACAGGCTGCATTTTTTAGTACTTGTATGTCCTCTTTCTGGTCCACTTGCGAGACATGCATGTACTAAGTTCATAGTGGCGAGATAGCGGAACTACAGGCATATGAACCATTAAGGAGACCTACAAGTACTAAAAAATGCAGCTTGTCTCCATTCAGGTCCTCTTTTTTTTAAAGTCCTATAGCTTATTAAAAAATTGAATTCCCTTTCATTTTTTTCAGCCAATAAGAGCTCCTCTTTAGGCTGATTGACAGTTGCTTGCCAGGGCAGTCCTGGGAAATTCATGGCACATGTGACCTGGGTTTTTTGTGGACTTATAACATTACTTTTTTTTATAGAGCAATTTGCCCAGGAAAATCCCAGGTTTTTTTTCAAGGGTGGTAATGTGAAAGCGGTATAAACAGTCGATGCAGAGGTAAATGTACACCCAATCGTATATTTCCCCTACATATGCTTAGAAATGATGCATATACAATTGTGGCCAATCCAGACCCAAACCCAACTCATGCTACAACCCCTTGTGTTCTGAAGGGTGTATCGAGGGAGGGACAGGGTGGAGGCACATAGTCCATGTACATTAAAAGCATGGTCATGCATTTACACCCAATCCAGATCCAAACGCAGTGAGCTTGGCTGCTTGTTTGCTTGTAAGCTACACGCTGTACATGCATAGGCATCCAAAGGTAACATTGCATAAGCATTTGGATCGCACGCAACCATCCATGTTTTGCCCTCGGATGCATGTCCCGGGACGATCAATGAATGCCTATTTGCATGCGCCTCTGGATCAAGCTGTGTGATCTTTAATATTAACAGGATGTTGAAAAAACCTCATTTAATAAAACATATCTTTATCAATGACATTAGCAACAATAAAAAGGAACTCTTAAAACTTAGAATGTGTTAAAAATTCCTAAGCATATCTGCTGGCATGTGCCACAATAGATTGCTATTAACAAAGTCATCAGAAATCATAAATAGATATATGAAACATAAACATAGTCAGCATACAATAGCGCAGTGCGATTCTTTTATTAGACTGATTAATGCTTGTCAGCTGCGTCTGAAGGGCTGTGTATAACTGCACACTTGCCAACTTTAGCAAATTAATATTAGGGAGATTGTAACGGCACCATCAGGGCGCTGCATATTAACATATAGTGTAACACCCCTTTCTACTAACGCTCAGCAAATGGATACATACACAGGTGCATGTACACTCCCTTATTGCACATGGTTAGTGCTAAAAATTACTTACACCCATGTTTTATGTGCATGCGGGAGCCCATAGTTATGCACCTGTAGCGGGGAGTGCACGCCCCCTGTTGGTAGTAATTCTGGACACGACTAGTCGTAATGGGGTTTCCCCGACCCCTCATTGATATGGCCATCATAAATGAAGGGTCAGCTCCTTCTGCGGAATTTTGTTACATAAGTTAGTACTTACATGGTCGGAATATTTGGCGCGCGCATTCGCAGATGTCCCGACACAGGGAACTTATGCAAATGACTTGCGTAAGTCCGTCCCATTATTGTTATTATTATTATTTTAATTATTATTATTATTATTATTATTTGACCAGAATCTGATTTACTTAAAGGGGGCATTTATCGACCATTAGGATCGGAGGACAACCCTTTTTTTGCTTTTGCCACAGTGCCAGGATGGGTCCAAAACATCCTGGTACAGAATCCGTCGATCGGGTGGTACACAGTAGGAAGAGGAAGCACTTCCTCTCTGTGGAAAGATGGAGAGATTTAAATTGTACAGTAAGGACTGGCTACAGTCCTTATGCCCAATCCACATTTCTGCACCACCACCATTTTATGTAAGGCAGGGGTGAGCTAGTGTAAGAGGAGTGGCCGATCGGAATTTAGGATACAGCAAAGATTCTTCATGGGACCTCCACTGCCGGCCACAGAGGCAGCAAAGATTTGGATCCAAACCATTATTATTATTATTATTATTATTATTATTATTATTATTAGTTTCTGATAATATGCCATCACAGTACACCAATATTGTAAATACCCTTAAGTATTCTTCTTGGATGGTTTGCTAAATAATTACCAGAAAACATTCTTATTAAAGGAATGTTCTATTTTCCCTCTCTGATAAATGATGTGCGAAACTCTTCTAGAGAAAACTAATTGTCAATAATAATTATAATTATATTGTATGAATCAAGTCTGTGAAACTAATTTAAAGTACAACTAAGTCTGGCAGTCTTTATAGCCTACGAACATTGCTTTCCCACAGAATAATAAAGCAGTTGTTTTATGAGTAGATTTAGAAGAAAATACAACACATTTCTATCTGTTTGTAAACAATAAAAAGGGCAAAAAAAAATCTACACAAAGAAACATAAGAAAACACCTAAATCCACATAGAAAATAATTGCATTTGTCTTTTTTATTTCTCTTTAAAAAGTAGCGATGGATCGGATTCACACCTAAGAAGCTGCTGCTTCTTAGATGTGGATTTATAGATACGAAGCCACTGCACGTGTAGTCTTATAGACTACACAATGTACGTAGTGGTTACATACGTAGATTCATTATGTCTGGTCTTTAAAGACTACACATTGTGATTTAGGAGGAGGCGTGTCAGTGACATATCACAGAAAAGTGGGGGGGGAGGAATGGTAAAGAACTGGGAAGGGCACAGCAAGGGAACACATGTGTGAATTTTCCTTCTTGAGAAGGAACATATGCACGGATACTTAAGGTAGTCCGTCTGGCCATTAGGCTCCTAAAAACTAGGGTGGGTTGTGGGACTGGACAAGTGAGTTAGATATGGATTCGGCCGCACCTAACATGACAGGAAGCCAGAACTATAGTTTGTTGTAAAAAAGTTGCTTCACTCCAATTTGTTTGCCCGCTAAGATAGGAATAAGCGCAAAGTGCACCTATTCCCATCTATTACAGTAAGTAAAATTCATGGATTAAAGCACTGCGAACAGGTTTCGAGGGCAATTATTGGATTGGGCCATTGGTGATGCAGAGAGCCTGATACTTTGAAATAATAGTTTTGCAGCTGCCAGGTATCGTGATAAGTAACAATGATGGAAATACATCCAATCAAAATTAAAGGATTGGGAGAGAAGAAAATTGCACCTTTTTTTATGTACTTGGAGGGGGAGGGGGGGGATCTGATTGCCCATAACCCCCCCCACACACACACACACACACACACAAATACAGTAGAACCTCGATTATCCGTGACTCGAGCACATTGAAGGAGCTCCTCCGTTTGCACAGCCATCTACCTGCAATTTGGCCATTACAACAACCCTGGACCCACTAATAGCACTGCCCTGCACTTGTACTAGCATTCACTGTACTGTATTCAATACTGTTTCAATTATCCGTGCTTTTCGATTATCCAGCCAAAGGTGCCAGTCATTAGCCCGGATAATCGAGGTTTCACTGTAAATAAATAATTTAGTCAGTGGGGCGTGTTCCCTTGGCACCACCAGGGAACACATTGGGCATAACTCATTATGAGAAGAAGGTGCAGCCGGTGGCTATCAACAGAATAGAAAGGGTTCAAACTCTGAAGAACATATGAGAAGGGATGGCTGCTGGTTACAACTGTGAAGTCAGCTTTGTTTGTTTGTTTATTTTGTATATTGTTCTGTTTTTTTGGGAGGGGAATGACACACTCTATAAAGAACCAGCTGGCATGATGTCTCTGCATGATTTGCTACTGCACATGCTTAGAACTGAAGGGCATGCAGAGATGTCCCATTCAGATTGGGGGAAAGTTCCCTTTTCGAAATACAGGCAGTCAAAAGCTTATTTTCGTAAAAAAAAATTACTAATTGAAAACTTTCTTTAATGAATGGGTAAATATAGTAAATTTATTTTTCGGCATACTTACCCATTCATTAATTTCGAATCCGCCATCGCAGACCTGCCGGAGCACTGTTGCACCAATTGACTATTACAGTGTTAGCATAAGGGTAGCAGAGTTTTAGGTTCAGGCTGCAGGGAGGGGAGTCTTAGGGTTAGGCTGCGGTAAAAAGAGTCTTAGGGTTAGGCTGCGGGGAGGGGAATCTTAGGGTCAGGCTGCAGGAAAGGGAGAGTGTTAGGGTAATGATTAGGTTAAGGGTTGGGGCTACATTCATACTTACCATTTGCAGCTGCATCTTCATTTTAACGTCAATTGATTGCTTCTCCTCTGCGAGTCAGAAGCAATAAATTGTGTACTGGCTAAGAAAAAGACAGCCCTTACGAGTAGGACTTGCTAAGACAAGGTTACTTTAAGTTAAAAAATTTGCATCTACTGCAGGTTATGTCTACAGTAAGTCACATGGACACCCATTCAAGAGCTAATTTAGTACTAGTCAGCTTGACTGTTGTCCAGAAAAAGGCATTAAACAGGTATGAAATTGCTGCTTGTGTATTTTGTGGTTGTTTATTTTTTTTAGAGCACACACACAAACATACACAACCACACACATACACACAAATTCTTTCTCAATCTTTTAACACGTGCACTGTCTCTCATAATTTAATTGGCTCATGTTTTGCCAGTCTAAGTAAACATTTTTCTTCTTTCAGTGTCTCCCTGTTGTCGTCCACGACCACCTTTGAACAAAATTTCACGGACACTCGCTTCTACCTATTCTTACATGGGGCATTTGCATCCTGTCAGAAGATTGAAAAGAATAGAACACTAGGACATTCCAATAATGACATTCCATGGTGCGAAGAGAAAAACCAGGTCAGCTGTGCAAGGCAGTAAACCAGCAGTTCTTTGGTCTTTAGGAGGTTTTCAGTGTTACAGAATTTTATCACTCAACTTCATGGTCACCTGATTTTTTATTGGCATGATAAACATGCCAGTTTGTCTGCTCACTGAAAAGTTACCTTGTACTTTGTGGTGTAAGTAAGTGCCTTGGTGGCTTAATTTGATTGTATCCATCTTATACAATATGTTCCTCCAGGATGATTTTCAGGAGAACAAAATGTAGTGACTGGTCTATAAATGTTTATAATGATAATTTACTTTTTCTCTCTTTTTCCCTATTACTTCCATGAAACATATCTAGCTGTGTCCTGGAAAGCAATGTTACAAGGATAAAGAGAAGTATTAAAGTTATACACTCACAAGGGTTTTGCTGCTATTCCAAGGTTAAATCACATTGAAGTAACATTCTGGTCCAGCTGTGAAAGACCAGGTCACATAGACAGGGACGCAGAGAGACTTTCATTAATCTTGATATATAGTTGAACATCTTCTCTAGATGTACTTAGAAATGGATTAAAGAGGAAAAAAAAAAGCCTAAGATCTCTTAGGGCCCAGTAGTAAATGCCCTAATTTATAGTAAAAAGCAGTTAAACACAACACAAATGCAATTTTGGTCCTATTATCTATTACAAAAATCTATAAGACAGGCCCACCTAGATTCTGTTTTGTAACATCATCAGTAGCACTTACACCAGACAGGGGCATGGGGGTATATAACTGAATTACGATGCCTCCTAAAAACTAGCAAGGCCACATCAGCTGATAAGTGCTAGGGCCATGTGAGTTAAAGAACATGGCCACATCACTCAGTGACTGATACAGCTATTTTGGTAGGTAAGTGATATGTAAAATGTCCTAACAGAGGCAAAGCAATAGATCCCAGGACCACGAAAGACAGAGGTCAGAATTGTAAGTTTAAATTTTACCCCAACTCTTTTCTTGATCATTACTCTAACCCTTCCCTTCCATGACCCTAATCCTAACTCTCCCCTTCCATTACCCTCACCCCCCCCATCCCTGCAGCCTAACCCTAAGACTTCTCTCCCTGCAGACTAACCCTAACACTCCCCTGCCCTTAGCCTTACCTTAAGATTCTCCTTACCGTAACCTAACCCTAAGACTCACTTCCCAGCAGCCTGACTCTAACCCTCCCCTTCTATTACCCTAATCCTCCCTTCCCAAGAGTCTAACCTTAAAAGTCCCTGGAGAGTGTTACTCACCTCTCCGGAGGCTTCCAATGCGACGTGTCCGGTGGCTTGCGGAAAATGTATGGCTAAGTATGCCGATTCTCGATCACCTTCTCAAATCACCGCACCGATCACCGCTTCTGACTCCTCCCACGATGCGCATCTCCATCAACTTCTCTGATCACAGCCACCGACTCTTTCTATACACTGCACCTCCAACACTTCTCTGTTAACTACTCTCTCACTGCTAGGATTTCTACAACTTGCCACAATGTCATTTTTTCACTTGGCTTCCTATATTATCCTCTCTGCCTCCATGGCACATCCACTCACTAGCTCTGCCACTGTCAACTGCCCCCCCCTAATGGACTCAACCTACATACTTAACTGTCATTTCCCAGATCCTTTCAGAAAGCCCCCTCATGCCACTCACTCCACCTCGCACCAACTGTCAATTGCCTAGCAACCTCCCTAAGCAACCCTGTGCACAACACTGCACGAGAGACCCATGCCCAAATAAACAGCTCCACAATAACATGAAAACAGCTCCATCACAGCAAACAATAAAATTCATACCCCCTCCATCCTACAAATCCCAGGGGCATTACACAAATACCTAGGGATTGTAATATTTATATGAGAATAGAGTGGTCAACAGTGTCAAAAGCAGCAGAAAGATCCAGTAGAATTAGAAGAGAGTAGTGCCCTTTAAATTTAGCAATGATTAAGTCATTGACTACCTTGGGTCAGTGAAGTTTCTGTGGAATGCCGGAAAGAAAGCCTGACTGAAGAGGATCAAGAAGTGTTGGTGTAAGTTAAAAAGTCGTGGTAAGAACGGGATATGCAACAACGACGTTCTGCTACTCTGAGAGTATTTAAGATTTTGTGTGTCGTTAGTGTGCCATGGCAGACACTAAAGTCACCGTGGTGCAAAAGGGATAGCAGGAGCAACTTCCCCTAGGGTTTGTTTAAGGTGAGATACTGCCATATCAGGAGAGTGAAAGTTAGAAATTGGAGACAGTAGTTGTTGGACTAGTTGAGAAAGTTGGTTGATATTAATAGCATTAAGATTTCTATAGGTAAGGGAAGGTTTAATAACAGCAAGGAGTAGAACTGGTGGGGGACAGTTTGCAGGAGATAAGGTGATGGTGTAAGAGAGGGTGAGGGGAGTTAATAACATTAGAGACTGAGCATAGTTTAGAGAATACCGGATCAATGGAATTGCCATCTTTATGATTTCGTGAATCGCTCCATTTGGAGAGGCCAAGAGATGAGGTTACAGAGAAAAGCTTAGTGGCATCAGGAGATAAAGGGTTGTTAATGGGATATTGAAACCACCTATGATAATGGTAGGTATGTCAGAGGATAAGAAGTGAGGAAGCCATGCAGAGAATTGTTAAAGAAAGTGTTGGTAGGATGTATTGGAAGGGTGATAGATAACAACCACACGCAGAGAAAAAGGGCTGAAAATGCAAACAGCATATGCTTCAAAGGATGTGAAAATAAGTGAAGGGATATTTGGTAGAACTGTAAATGTGCAATTTGGTGAGAAAGGAAGTCCAACCCCACCTCCTCTACTGTCTCCAGGCCTGGAGGCATGAGTAAAATGGAGGCCACCATATGAAAGTACAGCGGGTGAGGAAGTGTTTGAGTCAAATAGATATGTTTCTGTTATTGCAAGAAGATTGAGATTGTTAGAGAAGAAAAGGAGAAAAAATGAATAGAGGTTATTCTATTCCATAGGGCACATTTTATGGTTTTTGAGAGTGATGGGAGACAGGTAATGTATTTGAGGTTGCCTGGGTTTCTTTAGGGTCCTGAATGTGAGTGATTTATACGTGAAAGATGTGGAGGACCTGGATTTGGAGAAATGTCACCAGCTAGCAGGAGAAGAAAAGAAAGATATAGAAGAGGATTGTATGATCTAGGGGATGGGTTATTGTGGTGAATTTTTGTGGAAATTGGAGACACACATTGAATGTAGGAAAAGAGTCCATGTCTGTTATTAATGGAGTGTAGAGCAGAGTTGAGGTAATATAGATTGAACAATGTGAAGGTGGGGGAATAAAGGATGTTGTGATGTGAACAGAAATGCTGTGTAAGAATAAAATATTGAAACATTGTCAATTAGCAAAGTGTATTTAATTAAAAATGTATTTAAATGAGTAAATGTTTGGGGGCTGTGCTTATGTAGCTGTAGAGGAAATAACTGTAGATAGCAAGAAATAAAATGCAGACATAAGTATAAAGCATGGCTATAGATAAAAAATTATTAGAACGATAATGGTGTGAAAAAGCCCCAGTGTGTACCCAGTTTTATGGTCATGTGAGGTGTGTAATACTCATGCATAATGACATTACAGGTAAGTATTTCATAGGGACAGCAGTGAACGCAGACTGACTTAATAACTGCTGTCTCAGTTTAATAGGGGCCAAAGAAAACAATGTGGGGAGTACAGGTCAAGAAATGATAAACTTGATGTCAGTTGCACAGTGATGATCGTACACAACAATCTATGGGATCATTATCTGTCCCTATACAATATGAAACCAGCACTCTACTTCTGTCTTGGTATTGCACATATTCAGACAAGACCACCCACACAGAACAGAATCAAGACTGTGACCAATAAGTAAAACCAAAGCTCACCACCACCTGCCCGAATCATACAACCTCATAAATGCAACCTGCAGCTGCTTTTCTACCAATCCGTGCACAAACTTACCAAAGAAAGGAAATGAACTTAAAAGCATCGGGGAGGAAGGGCAAGGAAAACCAGGAAGTGGAGAATGTCCACTTCCTGTCTTCAGCACCCATACACAATGACCCAATAAACATCTGGTAAGAGACATCAAGACACAGCTCCGCCATTTGAGTTTAATTTGACCCAGGTTAAATCCTTATCTATTATAGCAAATTACAGCCAGTCACAGAAACATTGCCCTTTTTGGTAAACATCATATACCTATGCATACACAAATAAAAATTAATTTTTAACTGGTATACCATGAATTGTCAAACAATTTCCCCTATTTTACACAGCTGTTTAGATCAAACCATGCTTAAGTATTTTTCTGTAGGATCATGGTCTTGCATGGTTTGTCCTTAACCTCTAAAATGAGTTCATGCTAATTGCTGCAGCTGTTTTGCTTTTACTAATGGTTTAATCTTTTTATGTTGAATTCTTAAAGGACCAGTTACATTTATTTCTGGAGGATAGTCATTGACCTGCCTGGGCTTGAATCTTTGTGATTGTATGACTTGATACAATTAGTCAAAATCTTAATAATTAATTTACAGCAGATGGCTCCTAACGCGGAACATTTTTTTATTTTTAGCAGAAAACAACTTGTTAAGTGTTTCAACAAATGGATACCCTTAATTAGCTGCCAGTACCAGATTCCTCTTAATGAGATTCCTGATCTATTTAAGGTTAAATCAAAATTTAGCAAAGTACACAAAGTTTATCCAATGTTATTCTGCAAAAAATGATGTTTCAAAGGCGTAGATTATCAACATAGATTGTATAAATGGGGATTCTACTACTAACTAGGGTTTAGAGAAATCAGTGTGTGGAACCCAATATTGAAGAAGGGTAAGCTTACCTATTAGATTACTACGAGTCCCAGAATACTGTGTCCCTTACTCTTTGTTTCTGGATTTAAGGGGTTCATCTTATGTCTCTGCTTTTGTTTCTTGATCTTCATTCTGATGTGAAAGTAATGCATTTCCTTCCATGTTCCATGCATTCTGACCATATTGCATCTGTTTATGTGAGGGGAATGGTTAGCTCTGTATACACATGAATCAGTGGATTTCTAAATATCTGTTGCATAAGAATTGAGGACCTTATTCAGAGATCCGTTTTCACGTGGAGTTGCGTGCACATTTTTAGGTACCTTTTAATTGCGCATACGTAGTAACTTTATTTAAGTAAGTTACATAAAATATACACTCGTAAGTGCTTTAGGCACGGACATGTGAATCGCACTTGGGGACATACACACGTGATGACCGGGGGTTGAAATATGTACTTACATGAAAGTGGGTGGGGGGAGGCATCTAAATGAACGCGTGAGGGCACGACTATAAAGAATCGCACTTACGAAAGACATACACACACGCAAAAGTACACACGTAAAGAACAGAGTGGTCTATGGAGGTGTAAGTTTACGATTACATGGCTGGTAGAGGGGAGTGTTGTGGGTGTTGGTGGGTGTTGCCTTGCTACATGCATTGCGTATAATTGTGTAATTTAAAAAAAATGGATCTGTGAATACAGGCCTGAATCTCTGGAACTAGTCCATGATTATTAATAAAGTGAGACTTTAAGAGTGGAGCACATCAAACGTTGGAGCTTAATCATAATTTCTTATCTCTCCACTTGATCCACCTCCAGAGATTTTTTTTTATTTCTTACTGGTCTGTTCGAAAATCATCTTTGTTAGCATAGATTGCACATACTGTATTGAGCCCCCTTTGTACATTCATGGTATAACCCATTAGGCCAGATTTACTAAGCTGCAGGGTTTGGAAAAGTGGAGATGTTGCCCATAGCAACCAATCAGATTTTAGCTCTCACTTTCCTATTACATACTAGAAAATGTCAGCTAGAATCTGATTGGTTGCTATGGGCAACATCTCCACTTTTCCAAACCCGCAGCTTAGTAAATCTGGCCCATGGTTTCTATGTACGCAGGTAAAACAAGGGAGGAAAACTAAGTATGTTCTATAGTAGAATCAATTTGCTTGTGGTTGAGCTATATTTTTTTTCTGCCACAAAGGCCCAATTCAGTTGTCCGCAAAGCGCTTTTTCTGTGAATTGACATTGTGGATTTTATCTTGTACCTCATAGAGGTGCGTATTAAAACTGGCAAATTTGTTTCTTAATAGACAGGAATAGGCGCACTTCACAATTTTTCCCGCTTCCCGGTTAATTGAATCAGGCCCATTGAGTCTTAAACCTTCTGGCTAACTGTTATAACTAGAGTGACTGCAGTAGGTGATGAGAGTCTTGGCATGCTTTGCTTCTTATGTCCAGTTGTCAGTGTGGATCAATGCTAAAACACCCATTCATGTTATATTTTATTCTTTTTTTTTATTTGTCAATATAAGCTTTTAAAATAATATTGATAAAAATACAGGCACAGATCATAAATAATTTAACGTTTAAGTTTGAAGTGGTTTTAGGTATGAACATGTTTGTTTATTCTATATGCCCTTTGGATATGTTGGGAAAATACCAGTTTTTATACAGAACTGCATATTTTTGTCTACTGAGGAAGATAAACAACAGGTGTTCATACAACAGGCCATCCGTGTGTTGAGACATCTATCAGCATAGTGAATAATCTATTTTCCCCTGCAATTCTCCACTATTCATACTTTACAGTAATCCAGATGCTATTGATATAATTACAATGTGTTGGTACCACATACTGTAATGTTTATATGCATATTTATGGGTTAGGGTCAGAATATTTTGTTTGTATTGCACAGCACACAGCATGAATCTTTTAGTGAGCAGATTAAATAGTAGGAATCTTTTCTTCTATCATATGAATACTAACATAGCAATAGTAAATGACTCACATGGGCCCAGATCCAGAACAACCTCCGCTAGCTATGTTTGTAATATGTGATTGCAACTTTAAGCCCTAAAAGCAAATGAATTCAAGCTCTAGAGCTCCTAAAATCCACTCACATTGACCAGCGTTAAAATAATGGATTAGAAATGCTCAGACAGTGGCGTTTATTTAGAAAACATATTGTTTATATTCAAAAGCATGAAAATAGTTTTTAGATTTTTTTTTTCTAATTTCCATGTTTCCAAGGGCCCCTTAGTGTATGGGGATGGATCCCTGTCACTAACACTTTAGGAGTATTGTTGCAGTTGCACATGACATCTCAGGATTGTGTTAGCCATGCATCCCAATGAAAGACAGCGGAGGGCAGGGGCAGGATTATCTGCGTTCTAGCCAATTCTATGCAGCATGGCCTGTGGTGCCTGTGGAAAGCTCACTCCTCTACCAACTGCTGTACAAACAGAACCCCGGGTCCAATTCATAAAGAACTGAGAACTGTGAAGATCTTGCAAGATTATGGAGCGTGTTCACAGATACAATGAGTTAGGTGAGGACAGATCCGCGCCTAAATCACCCGTCCTGCCCCTATTCCGCCCCCCCGTTTTTAGATACCTTATGGCACTTATGAGTGCCATATGGCTACTTTATCTAACCGTGCAGAGTTTCCTTCTTAAGAAGAAAACTCTGCATGGACATTGCCCCCCCCCCCCCCCCCCCCCACCTTAAATCATTTGCCCCCCCACCCCCCCGGATAATCTAAATTCCTCCCCCTCCCACTTCTACCTAATCACTACCCGTGGCGGCATTGCATTGTGCCTTTCTCACTTACCTACTCCGTGCAGCCTTTAAACCGCACGCAGGCAATTTATGTATCTAACTGGTACGTAGATTGCGTAAATCAGCTGCTACGCATACGTAGTAGATCATTTACTAAATATCCGCACCTAAGAAGCTTCTGCTTCTGCTAGTGTCCAATGTTTTCATCTCACAAGACTATTACTCATGCCAGTGTGGCTGAAAGAGGGTTGAATATTTTTGCACATAGTGTGATAACTCCCTTGTTCCACCACTGCCGAAGGGAACTCTGTGATTCTTTCAGATTGTTGTGCGTTGTGCATATGCTTATCTAAGAAACAATGGCTGGCCAGCAGATTTATTGAACTTTAGCTCCGTAAATATGTCTTGTGCATAAATGGTAAACACTCATGTTACTGAAGCTAAATACCAAACAAATGTTTTCACAGCTTTTCTGCAAATATTGCTAAATAGACCTGAATGTCTTTAGTTATACCTGAAAAATATAGATTTTTGAAAATGTGAATGGAAACTACTATTTTATGTCATACCCTGATACTCAATATAAACACAGGGACGATATTTTGCAATATTGTTTAACTTCAATAACTCAATAGAAGCTTCTATACTATCGCCCAACATTTATACTTTTGGGAACCCTGAGAGTAAACAGCAAGATAGAAAGACAAATAAGAATTGGGGCACTTAATCGAGTCAGTTGTGACTATAAAGCATTTTTTGTCTTCTTATCACTGTGGATGTGCATGAAACAAGCTTACACAAGTAAACGCCATTTGAGTCACACAGAGTTACTAAAACATAATTGAGGACCAGAGTTGGCCATTGGGTGTTCCAACTCTTTGTGTTCTATTCAACATGAGTATCTTCATACAAATTCAAATTCTTAAGAGAATAATATGTAAGTAAGACAGTTTTAGGTGTATTGTATTGCACCTGCCTCATCACTGGTGTAGAAATGGGCGGGGCTTCCCCTCCACCCGCTAAAGTGGGTGGGGGAAGCATGGTAATTGTACACTGTGGGAGGGGGCTCCCACACTTGCACGGATCAGCTGATCCGCACAAATCACTCAAGGCAGGCTTATGGCAGCGTAAGCTGCCATAAAGCCTGCACAAGAGAGGGGAGTGACGGGATGTGCACTCCCCTCTCTGTGGGACGGACAGACTCCCGCACGTATGGAAAGTGTGCGTGGGTCTGCATCCAGATTCAGATACTGTAATTTTGTGTTGATTCCTATCTACATACCAAATGTATTACCCCCTAATGCATGTAATTAGTAACCTATAAATTGACCTGAGCAACCACCATTTTGTGTATGATTTAATTATTATTGTGTTGAACTTTTCTGTCGTTTTTAACATATGTGTGAAATTTAAAAAAAACAGCATATGTTTAAGTTGACAACATTCTTTATTATAGCAGAAGAGAGATTTCTTTAGCACCTTATTTTCGGAGAGAAAAATAAATAAACTTAGAAGGATGTAACACTAGTAAGTGGTGGATGAACTGATGCACTTCAGGTATTGTGGAAATGTTTTAGCGTTTTATTGACTGAACACAATGTTCATAGAGCTCCCTAGGAATCACTGCCACATGAATAATACTAGTCATTAAATGCTGAATAATATGACTGTCATTCATGTGTATTGGGAAGCTGCAGTCTTAAGTGTCCAAGACAGGTGCTTTTTTTAATGGAAATCCAATATTGATTAGAATTGATGAGCAACGAAAATGAAAACTATATGGATGCCAAAATTAAATTGCAGATATAAAGTGTATTAATAAATATATTAATATCATTATCAGGTCATAATAAAGGAGCTGATACATTGTCCAAACATACAGCTTTCCAAAGGTGTGTGTACATGTAGAGATTTCTGTCACTAATCATGTGAAATTTAGCAGTGAGCATGTGTAGAGAACTATCTGTTCGGGAGGGGAAGAAAATTGACCCCCCATCCAGAGTCCTGGTGGTCTCCTTATATATGCACATATCTGAGTGCTGATAGCATTATCCTGCTG
>WWET01004921.1:0-19367 GCA_011038615.1 Limnodynastes dumerilii
GTGTTAGATTAAGCGCAGTGAAATATTCTTTTTTATATTTAATGCATTAATTATTAAATGACCTTTCGGCATATCTTTTGGTATACCTAAAATAGTCATTAGGACATAGAACCTGTTGTTAATTTTTTTGAATCCCACCACTGGTTATGACCATTATCACCGCCAGCACCAACTCACTTTGGAAGTGGAGGAAGAAGAGGGATCACCAGCTCCTCCAACCCCTCCATCTTGACCATTAATATAACCTCTTTCCTGTCCCCTGCCCAGCCCCCTTTCCACTCCCATTCCACTTAACCTGGCCAGTCCCCTTCCCCTGTCCAGTCCCCTTTACACTCCTGTTCCACTTCATCTGGCTCACCCAAGGCCAAGTTAATTGACCCCTCTCCCCTGGTGGATAAGTTAGGAGATGGGAGACCTGGGCAAGAAGGCCCATAATAAGGTGAACAAGCAGTGGTTGTTGGTGAGTGAATGCATTTTTTATCTTATACAATCATAATACACACCAAAATTTTTATAATTAATGCTAATCATTTTTTCCTTTTTTTTTACCCCAAAATAGAAGTTTTGATGACCTTTGCAGTAACCTGCTGTTTGAAGATTTCAAGGCTCTCATGATGGCCATTGCAATCCTTGCCTGGCCCACCCTTACCTACCAGGAGGCTAAGATGGCCAATTAATCGTCTGCAACCTCAACCCACCAATCCCCCAATAAACAATAATTTTGTTTAAAAAATATATTTTACTTATTTTCAAATTGAAAAGTGTTGTGGTGTTTTTATTGTTACTCGCATCACAATAATGACACATTTTACATAAATAAAGATAAGAATAATATGTGAAGTTGCAACAGGTTTTACTTAACAAATTTTAAATGAAGACTATTTTAGCTGATGTGATATGCTTTTAATTTTCATAATATTCATAAAATTTTCTTAATATTGAATAATAAAGATTGTAAAGTTTTTTTTAAAAACGTGTGGACATACGATTTCTACTAATAAGAGGTGTGCACCTAGTGACCTTTTTCAGTTGCCATAGGCAACTTTTCTCTTTTTACATAAATAAAGATAAATGAGTTGTGAAATTAAAACACATATGTTAATTAAAATATTAGCAATCAAACACAACATTCTTATAAAATACACTTTATGTACACATTCCATTTATATATTTATATATATAGTCAGTGTGATTTCATCCACGCATATATTTGTGTATGTTCGCTCAAACGCATGGACCAAATCAGGTCCATAATCTCCAAGTATTCACACTAAGCAGATTCAATATAGGTAAGACGGCGCTCCTTTAAACCACCATGAAAGAAATATTCAGATGTAAACAACGGTAGAAAGTGTGAAAAATAAATAAATAACATATAAAAAATAAATAAATAAATAATAAAGTGTAAAATATGAGTCACTTGTTCTCTGTAATGTTCTTAATCAGTCCTATTTCAGCTGGGCGTGTCCTTATTTATTTGTCCCAGAGTTTGTTATTTAAGAACATTCAACGCAAAAGAAAAAAGAAAACAATAATGATATAACCAGTTATATACTATAAATCATAAATTTGATGAGATGTAATCACATTCTGAAAATCTAGAATTTTTTATTTTCATAAAATGTTTTCAAATGTGGAAATAATTCTCCCTTCCAGACTTTGAAAAAGGGCTGAGTGCAGCCCAAAATGCGTAGTCTCAGGACCGGCCAGCTGATCGTGACGTCATCACTGTCGACGCTGTAGAGAGATGGCATTCGAGTGCCAAACACCCGGGTATACCATCGTGGTATCAGTGTCTCCTCTACCTTTCCATTACTTCCCTGGTATGATGTTTTGATCTTTGTTTTTATGTTTATATGTTGGATGTGAGTTAATAAAGGCTTTTTCTTTTCAATTCTATGTGCTTATTGAATGGAACTGACTTTGGAAAATAACCACAACGCTACTACTGAGGCTTTTTTAGAGACTTTATTTTGAGATATATAAAGTTGGTTTATGTCTAGGAAGCCATGTAACAATAGGGAATACTTCCAAATGGTGCTCTAAATGCTGCCCCTAGTAGTGTAGGTTTAATGCACACAATATACCAAAGAAGGAGAAAACAAATATAAGATGAAACACTAGCTGGGCACAAAAATCTAAAATACTAATAAATATGATGTCTAGGTTAACTCGACCGATGGCTAAGATAAAATGAACAAAGCATAAAATGAATAAATATGGTGTAAAGTGGGCAAAAGAATAAATAAATATGTTATAAACAAAATATTGCGTGCAAATTAATTAAAAATATATAAAGTGATATAGTGCAAGTTGTTACAGAGTTGTTACGATCAAATAGATAAAATAAATATATGATTGAAAAATATGTGCAAATTGATAAGATAAATATAAAGTGATGTAGTGCAAAATTGATTGGGAGGTTTTCAAAACCAATCTAGTGGAACAACTAATGGTAAATGGGGCGATGAAAAAAAATAAAATAAAAAATAAAAAAGAATTAATAATAAAATCAGTAGTTAGAATGAAAGCTGAAAAAGTCTAATAAAATCCACAGTCTCGAACGGTCCTATAATTCTTTAGATTTGACAAGTTCCCAAAGTGGTGTTAAAACGATCCTCAAAGAAGCGAGGAAATAGTAGCTTACAGCTCTGAAGATACCAATTTTGTAGTTCTCCGAATAGGCACTTCAATGTGGAAGAGAGTCCTGGTCTTAATCCACGTGCAAGGGAGACGAATATGTGGCTTTTCCCGCAGGCCGAGCTATATGTCTATGGAAAGCGCCGCGGCGCTGCGATTGTGACTGATATGCAAATCAGTCCTTTGATCTTCATATCTCCTCCATTATAGTTAATAAATAAAAAGAAGGAAAAAAAACGCAATGTGAAAAAACTTTTTAGCATTTATTGAACATACAAATAAACTGACACAATAAAGACAACTGGACAACCGGAGACAATGGAAAGATGTTATACCCGGGTATGCTCATATACTCCTAAGGCACTGCCTTGATAAAGACATAAGGTCGAAACGCGTCTGTATGTGTGTTACACAGGTGTGAGAGGATACCCCAAAGGACCGCTTAGGAGTATATGAGAATACCCGGGTAAAACATCTTTCCATTGTCTCTAGTTGCACTATATCATTTTATATATTTTTAATTAATTTGCACGCAATATTTTGTTTATAACATTTATTTATTATTTTGCCCACTTTACACCGTATTTATTCATTTTATCTTAGCCATCGGTCGAGTTAACCTAGACATCATATTTATTAGTATTTTAGATTATATTATATTATATTATATTAAATTATATTATTCATTCTGACACTCCCCCACCGTTGTGGAATTACCCAGCGCCGCATATCTATCATTATACATTCTTGTGATATTTTTGGCACCATTTTTTGAGGTAATATTGAGACACCTCATATTGTTAGATTGAGGCCTTAGCAGGGTAAGTGGTGTGCTTGAGTTGCCAATTTTTTACTCTTTTTTAGCATGTGGTCATATGAAACAACAAAGCAGTACCCCAATACTATAACCTGTATAGCTTTCTTTATCAGTATGGAAATATTGGTGATCCACTCACATTTACAATGTCTTGTATTTTTGCGTATATTCCTCTCCCACTTGCTGCCCTTTTTCTTACATATCTTCTGCAAGCACTTCTTCCAGGAAGTGGTGATTAAAAAAAATACAATTCAACAAGACCATAGTGTAATGCATTAAGTGTATGAAAACCTCAAATATTCTACAGCCTACTTATACACTTTTTAAATTTGCCACTTCACATATAGTTTAGGCCAGAAGGGGATTCACTTTTGAAGTCAAACTCCTCCATTGTATACACAAAATATATTTATTAACAACAAATACACAAACACTTAAACGCTATTAAAGTCTCCTTTGTGGAGCACCATTAATCCTAATTGTCAGGCTATTTCCAACATTTTTAAAGTAATCCTTTAGCAATATGATTTAGCCCTTACACAATATAAAATACAATCAAAGTTTTAAATAAATTGCAGAATGAGAGAATTTACAAAGCATACAATAATAAATAATTAATTAACAAAATATAAAGATTTAATAGAATATATAAAATTACTAATTGGAAGGATATAAAAAAAATACATGTTGTCAGTATATATAAAAAAATAGACAATGTTTCATATAAAAAAGAAAAACTGATTCAAAGTGCTCTCAGATTATTACAAACAAAGGAACAATGAATCCTTATTAGAAATTAATAAATTATAACAAAAAACATTTAAATTCAAAATCAAGGTTTAACCCTCTTTAAAATAAGTGGCCGGATTCACAGCCCAATACGTCCTTAAATACCAATAATAGCTACTACGCATGCGTAGTAACTATTTTACGTAATCTACGTATCATTTTGTTACATAGATTGTAACAAGAGCCCATATACACAATCTATGTAACAAAACATTACGTAGATTACTTAAAATAGTTACCACGCATGCGTAGTAGCTATTATCGATAATTTAAGGACATATGCACAATACGTCCAGAGCTGTGAATCCAGGCCAAGGTCAAATATCCATTGCACCTATTGTCAATGGGCCTGATCCAGAACAACGCTTCGAAGCGAATTTACGCGTGGGGGAGACGTAAAATCGGCTATTTGTAAGTACTGCGCATACGCACCATAGAAAATACACTCATTAGCGTAGCGCAATTGTGAACGTATGGGCCATTCACGTATTTGTCACGTAAATACTTACGTGTGGGCGTGCCAATTTTAAGCAAATCCAAAATACGTCTGAAATACGTTATGTAGGCGGGGTTTGTATTTAAAGTGTACAGTATGGGCGTGCTTAGCTGCGTAAATACGTGTTGCCCATACGTTCGTGTGCGGATCACTGCGGTTACGTTGGCAAAAGTTAAGGTAGGGTTTGGAAAGCGTATCTTGACAAAATACGTACGTTCAAGGGGTGTGCCTAGGGGAGCGTATAGAATATACGCACACGAAAATACGCTACGCGAATAAACGTACGGCAAATGTAGTTCTGGATCTACCCCAATATTCTTATTTTTCAGTATCCTCTTACAATTTGAATTCCCTTTTATTTCTTGGGGTGAACAATTATGATTTTTTTTGTTGAAATTGAATGATTTTCTGCCCCCTTCTTTATGTTTCTTACATGTTTTGTAAATCTGATCCTCAAAGGTCTAGAGGTTTTATCTACATAAAATAGGTTACAGATACATTGTAAAAGATACATTACATTGCTTGTATGACTACAGTATGTAATAGAGTCTTTTATAAAATATTGTTTGATATTTATTTTAAATCACTCAAGCTTCTAGTGATCAGATTCTACATACCTACAGCCTACACATAGGCCACACTTCTGGGACTATTTAGTATATATTGAATTTTTTTTTTCTACTATAATCCTGGTGAGAACTTCTAACTATTAAATTCCATTGGTGCTAAGTTCTTCTGTAAATAAAAACATTTTTCTCTGGAAACTTGCTTCCCAACACAATGTACCGTGTTTACACTTAAGAAAGTGTAGAATCTACATGTATATTTTTACGATCAGTTAAACTGCAAATACCCATGACCCAAATATATGCACGTAGACCATGGCCACCTAATTCACATACACGGATGTCAGACTTAAGACTGATGCAAGCATCAAAACAGAACGAGTCCCGCATGCGTGGCTACAGGGGCAAGACTCTTAATGCAAATGAGTGGCACACGGGCTACTAATGTACATTATGGGCATTCCAACAGAGTTAGGACCGATTTACAAATAGGAATACCTTGCATAAACTAACACACGCTTGACAAAAGCTAAGGTGGTCCTCGACCACTCGTGAGTTCAAGAACCACATTGTTTGCTGTGAGGCCATGCGTCTTCTCTTACTTAGTTCGTGCCACACCTGCTGCATGTTTATAATCAATGTGCTATGAATATCTGTGGCTAGGTACAAGGAATCAAGAAGCCAATATGAAAGAAAGAGGTTTATTGCAGGTAACAGATTCCAGGTGATCCACGGGTGTGAATAAACAAATATCAGGCAGGGTAAAACAAATATCAGGGTAACAGATTCCAGGTAATAAATAGACAGGCAAGGCTGGTACTGATAGTGCAGATAGACTGCACAGATGGACACAAGGTAATAAACAAACAGGCAAGGCTGGGACTGATTGTGCTGATAGACTGCACAGATAGAGACACTGGAGATGAATGATAGAATCTGCAACAGTGATATGCAGAGAGATTGCACAGACTGACACACTGGAGATGAATAGTAATGTCAGCAACAGAGCTGGAGCAGGTGGAAAGCACAAGGTAATCAGCAGACAGGCTGAGAACCAACAGACAGGGAAACACTTACTCACAGTAACAACCAGGCAAGAGGACAAGAGGTAGGCTGGATAGGGCAGGCTGGGCAATGGAAAAGACACAGAAGGGGTAAGGAAGCACATCCACAAAGGCTCAAAAGCAGAGCAACAACGGCAGGCAAACGGACCGAGACACAGAAGCAGAAAGCTGGAAGCTATGACCGGCAGAGAGGCTAACAGGTGGCAGCTATTTAAAGGGTAAGCCACATCCCCATAGGCTGCTGATTGCACATGACAAAGGAAGGCTAAGGTAATCCCAGCTGCAGGATAATTAAGCAGGTTCCCTTTCAGGGAGAAATGTTGCAGGGGAAATCAGGACCAGAGTACCCTGCTAAAGCAAAGAGACACAATTACACACTGCTGCCATATGCAGCATGTAAAACAATGGATATGTGTTTTTAAATGTGACAAATAAAGGCTTGTTTATTTAATCCTATGCTGATTTTACATTTTGTACAAAACTATAACCTTGTAAAGGGGCCATTATTTGTTTTTAGCTTGTGAAGGGTGTTTTTTATATTTTTTTATTTACTTATTTTGTGAACAAACACCATGACATTTACTTATATTCAACTGTATTGGTTGTTTGTGTTGTTTTTATTTTTTTTAATTATTATTTTTTAAATGGTTTATGAAATTCTCTATATGTAGTGGATCATTATTTATATGTATTTATAACTTCATGCAGTATGCATTTATGTGTATTGTAAGGTATGTCATGATTACTCTTATTTCAAGTCATATTTTAAATGGTTACTTTGGTTACATATGGTAATGAGAGGACTTGCTGTTTTTAGATTAAAAAAAGAGTCTTTACTTTACCAAAGGCTAATCAGTGCGTTTAGTTACATATCTTTGAATCATAAGCAATTTTAGGTACCTAAATGCATGACCGATTCACAAATAATATACTCTGCATGTACCTAATTATACTCAGGAAAGACTTGCATCCTTATGTTGCACTCCCTACACAGGGATTGGTTAACAAGGTTCTTTATTTTCTCTGGATATTTATTGCAGATTTTTTGCATGCGTCTATATAGCTAGGTTCACAAATTTACTCTTAACTGGGAATCGGGTCCCATATCTCTTATCAGAATTGTGTGATATTTAGAATGTGTCACATTTATTTGTGGTGTTTGGACTCGGAGGAGATGTTCTAACACTGTACAGTCAGTGTACATGTACATTACATTGAACAAAGCATTGTTTTTGTGTAAAAAATCCTAGAAGAGCCTCCTTCCACCATTAAAATGAACTACTTGTGGGGATGAGCTAATATTGTGGAATGATGATAGTAATAAGGGTGACGGGTGATGATGAGGATGATGACAACTTGACTTGACTTAACCTTGAGGATAATAACCAATGTTAGCCTTAAGCTCAAGGTCAAATAACCCAACATGTATGTTTTATTTTTTATTTACATTTTTTTTGGCTTGTTAAACTGTGCGTGTCCTTTATAATATGTAACATACAGGTGAGTCGGAGGTCCCAAGGAAAATTCCATCTTGCACCACTTTTTATTATAGGCTTTGCCCACATTGCTGTATCAGTTTAACTACTACTAGTCTGTTACTCCACCTCCAATACCTTGTCATTGTCTGAGGCCTGGGATTTACAGTATTATAAGATAATAGAAAATCCCAATAAGAAGTTTTTCCCTTTTCTTATTCATTGGATTTGAATTTTCCCTGCTTTTACTAACGTTCTTACATTTTTTCCACTAGTCTTTTTCTTGCTAAATAAGTCAAATGATTCTATAGGTTTGTACAGTTTATTAAACTGCCAGTCTTTCAGCCACTACTGTGCCACTATGTTTCATAGATGTGCAAGTTTTATAGACTGACCAGTGTTTGTGTAACAGCTCTGTCACTTAGTTTAGCCACTACAGCCAATACAGGCGAAAACAATCTAGTGAGCTGTGAGGTGCTCCAATTTAACTGGAAATTAATGGATATAAGTGTTATTTATGTTAATATTGCAGGAGCATACATACATACACATGATATGATTGTTTTTAGCATTTAAAAATAATACAGATGCAAAAAACAAAAACAAAACAAATGAGGGTGGTTTTGCCAAAAGAACAAGAGCCAAAACCAAAACCAAGACAAGGAGTTGATGCTCATCTCTAGTAATACCAATTCAAACTTTCTCATTGCCACCATTTTAACCTCATGCAGGTCTTAAAACTTATGTGTGTTGATGTGAGGGTGTGATTAATGGAATGACTGTCTATCTGTGTGGATCTTAGTCTATCCGATAATAGCAGATACATCCACAAAGTCATTGTCAGCTAGAATTTGGTAGAATTTATTTGCATATATGAAATAATAGAGTTCTAAAGCACATGGTATGTCCTTGCATATACTAAAATAATTCATTATTTATCGGTATTTCAAAACATAATTGACTTTTTTAGATCAGCTATGGAGCGAGAGAACTGCAGCTGAGTGACCGAACTCTTTACCCAAACTTTTTCCGCACAGTTCAAAACTATCAGATGCAACATGTGGCCATGGCAAAGTTACTGAGGAGTTTTGGATGGAACTGGGTTGGAATTATCTCATCCCAGAGTGAGTCTGGAAACCAGGAACTGGAACATCTGACCAAACAATTTTATAATTATGGAATTTGTTGCGAATTTAAAATACAATTTTCTATTTCCCAGTTTTATACAATTAATCTTGTTTTACAAACTTCATCAACTGAAATTGTTGTTATTTGTGGGACATTGGATATGTCTTTTATAAGTGCTTTAAATGCAGCCCGACAATATCTGTTAAACAAGACAATTATCCTAACACCAACGTGGTCACTTGCAAAAGAACTTATACATAGCAGCATGAGAAGCCTGGCAGATCGCAGTTTAGTATTTACATCTCCAATGCGTTGTATTCCTGCATTACAGGAACGTTTAAATGATTTCCACCCCTCCAGCTGTCCTGGTGACATGTTACTAGAAGATATCTGGATTTATTACTTTCAATGCTTGTCAAGGGATCCTAAAAAAAATAATTACATTTCAAATTTAATTGACACAAATCTTCACAACTGCACTGGGAGTGAACGTTTTGGACATCTTACTACTTTTTATTATGATCCGGCCACTTACCAAGTGTATATCGCTGTCCAAATTATGGCACATGCATTACATGATATGTTGACACTATATAAGAATGGAAGGAAGCAAGTATCAATTATCCCTAAATTTCAACATAAGGTGAACTAATGTACAAAAAACAACAAAAATTGTATTACTATAACTGTTGTGATGTTTATAATTATGCAGTAAATGCATTGTGTCTCAGGTTAGCAATGAAACTGGAAAACATTTTTGGATAAGTTTTACCTTTATAATTAGTTTCTAAGAGATGGATCCAGACCTGTGTCCATCACAAAGTGTGTAAGGGGAGGGTGTATGAGCCTTTCAAATGTTATATTTGTTTCATGCACGGAACCTAGGGCAATTATGGGAGATTTTAATCTACCTAATGTCAACTGGGGTGAGATTTCAGCAACCTCCACTAAAAGTGGGGACATTTTAAATTCATTACAGGGACACTCCTTAAGCAACTAGTGAGAGAGCCCACTCGCAAAGAGGTCATCTTAGATTTGGTACTTACAAATGGTGGGGCAGCTCCAGAACAATGCTTCTGTACGAATGTACGCGTGGCGGACACGTAAAATCGTGTTTTTATATGTACTGCGTATGCGCACAACAGATAACACGCTACATAACGTAACGTAAATGTGAACGTATGGGTCATTTACTTATTTTCTGCATAAATTCATGTGGGCGTGCCAATTTTACGTGTGGCAAAACTACGTCTAAAATACACAATGTAGGCTGGGGATTTCACTTAAAGTGTACAGTATGGGCGTGCTTAGCTGCGTAAGTCCGTGTTGCCTATCCGTACGTGTGCGGACGACAGCGGTTATGTGGCCAAAAGTTAAGGTAGGGTTTGGAAAGCAGAACTCGGTCAAAATACGTACATGCAGGGGGAGTGCCTAGGGGAGTATATAGAACGTACGCACGCGTAAATACACTACGCTGGTAAACGGATTGCAAGCGGAGTTCTGGATCTACCCCGGTGACAGAATCTCAGAAGTAAGTGTGAGAATTTAGGATCCAGTGATCATCAAGCAATATGGTTTAGAATAATGACTGAGAGAGACACGTGCCACACACAGACAAGGGTGCTAGACTTTAGAAAGGATTTTGTGAAAATAAGGAAATGTGTAAGTGAGGGGCACATGAGAGGGGTACAGGAGTAGTGGAGAAATAAAAAAAAAATGCATAATTAACAGCAACAGACCTTTTGTATAAGAAATATTAGGAAAAACCTCAGAAAAAGAATTGGTTTATAAAAGAGGTAGTGAAAGAAAAAAATGGCCTTTCGGAATTATAAGAACACTCAAAATAATGATAAAAGGGAGGAGAATTTTGCATAGCAGAAGGAGGCTGAAAGGGTTGTCAGGGCAGCAAAGGCCCAAACTGAGGAAAAACTGGCCCACTGAAAAGATGACAAAATATTTTTTAGGTATATAAATGAAAGGTAGAAAACTAAAGAGGTTATATTAAGGCTCAAAACGGAGAGTGGGATTCTTGTTGAGGGTGAAAAGGCTATGGCAGATCATCTTAACAAATATTTCTGTTCAATATGCACATGCGATAGAGAGGGGAAGGGACCACTTTTAAATGGGAAGGATATTAATATAATGGGGGGCAATTACTACTACTTTCACTGAGGAGCAGGTATTAAAAAAACTTTCAAAGCTGAAAGGGGACAAATCAATGATACCAGATGGGATACATCTTAGGATACTGAAACAGCTTAGAGGGGTTCTGGTAAAACTATTAACTGGATTATTCATCTTAAATCTGGTAACTTACAGGATCCCAAGCAGCATGGCTTCACTGGGGGAAGATCATGTCAAACAAATCTTATTGAATGTTGTCAGTAAAGTATTAGATAAAGGGGGAGCTGTAGACATAGCTTATCTAGATTTTAGTAAGGCTTTTGACACTGTGCTATATCACAGACTGTTAAATAGGTTAAAAACTTTGGGATTGGACTTAAAGCTAGTTGCATGGATCCAATCTTGGTTACAAAATAGACAACAGAGTGTTATAGTAAATGGAATCCCTTCTGGGGATGGTAAGGTAACCAGTGGAGTACCCCAGTGATCTATTTTTAGACTAGTGCTATTTAATATGTTTAAAGGTGGTATTGTCTGTGGTATTGAGGGGGAAATATTCCTTTTTGCAGATAATATAAAGACTAGACTAAAGCCCATCATAAAGATGGAAAAAATTAGGTTAGACATTTTTTTTTTCCGTTTCAAGTTTAATTTAACTACTATAATACGGGGGACGCCGTTAGATTGGGTGGGCAGAGATGCAGGGGAAGGCTTTGTGGGGGGGCACTTTTTTAGGAGAACAGTTCTAATCCCAAGTGATGCACATGCGCAGTAGCGTCACAATGGTGTGGATACTACTGTGCATGCGTATTGCGGTAAGGAGCAGAATGACTTTTATATCTACACTGTAGATATACTTTATAGTATATAGTGTATATAGAGTGTAGATCTTACCTCTTGTTTATGGATTTGATGTTGGAGTGCAGTATATAGTATGTATATAGTATGTATAGTGTGTGTATAGTGTGTATATAGTGTGTGTGTGTGTGTGTGTGTGTGTGTGTGTGTGTACCTTTGGATCTACTGTGGGGGCCCTTGGTAGCTTGGCTGGGCAGAGATACGGGGAGGGGGGCTTGGGTGTTGAGGGTGGTGGTGACTGGTGGGACACATTGGGGGGGGGCACCTCTTAGGATTGCAATTCTGCTCCCAAGCGCTGCACATACGCAATAGCGTCACAATGGTGTGGATGCTACTGCACGTGTATAACAGTGAGTAGCAGAATGGCTTTTATATAGATAGATATATATCAGTGTAGACATTCCAGGAGGGGTACAGAAAATGAGGGATGATCTAGGTAGAGTGGAGGAATGGTCAAGAGTGTGGCAACTGCAGTTAAATGTCAAAAAATGCAAAATCATTCACTTGGGGCACAAAAACCTGAACGCTCAATATATCATTAATAAAAAAAATATATATCATTAAAGGAACCACATTAGAAACTACTTAAGAGGAAAGGGATCTAGGATAATTTCATGTGACTTAAAGGTAGCCAAGCAATGTAACAAAGCAATGAGAAAGGCAAGTCAGATGCTTGGTTGCATAGGGAGAGGAATTAGTAGCAGAAAGAGAGAAGTAGTGATGCCCCTTTATAAATCATTGGTACAACCTCACCTAGAATACTGCGTTCAGTTCTGGAGGCCATATCTCCAGAAAGACATAAATACATGATTGACTGTGCAAAGAAGAGCAACTAAAATGGTCCATGGAATGTGATACAAAATATATAATGAAAGACTAGAGGAACTAAACATGTATAGCTTAAAGCAGAGAAGTAAGAGGGGGGACATGATAGCAGCTTTCAAATAAATCAAGGGTTGTGACCGGCTAGAGAAGGATGGCATTTTTCAAGAGAAGTGGTGTAATAGAACATGAGGGCATGAATATAAACTGGAGGGTGGGTAATTCAGAGTAAATGTGCACAAAAATGACTTTACTGAAAGGGTGATAGATAAGTGGAATCAGCCCCTTATTTACCAATAGGGTCTAGGGTCAGTATAGTTTTAAATAAACAATTGGGCAGGCTGGATGGGATATGTGGCTCTTTTTTGCCGTCACTTTCTATGTTTCTATGGTTGCTATTTCATGGAAAGGGATTGAACTTCTAGTCTGCCTGCCAAGGTTAGCAAGAGAAAGCATTAAATTGTACAGTTGGAGTGAGATTATTATTTATGAGCAAATCAGCAGTCGGATGGACCTCTGATCCCCTCGTGATTTAATTCTGCCGTATGGCAGTGTAAGTCACACAAATATTTGCACGAGAGAGAGATGTGACAGGTGGAGATTACTCCCCTTTCTCATGCACATATGGAAAACGCGTGGGTTTCTCAATCCAGTTTTTGTTAATGCAAATTCATCACTGAAATTACAATATTTGCAAATATCATTGACAATAAATTATATGAACAGTGGTCCTAAACAATTGTTTGCCATCTATCTAATTTGAATAAATAAAGACAAAAGTGTTTCCTGTGCATTTGAGCCAGTAGTTCATAAAGTAATGGTAGATCTTAATTTTGGCAATTTTTGCAGATATGGTATTAATCCCGGGTGACTTTCTCATATTTTGTGTAACCCTTCATTGAAATTATACTCTATGCACTATACAATCAGAATGTATTCAATTTACTAATACAATTTTGAATTCTCAGATTTTCCTACATAGTAGGGGTTACAATGAGATAAACCTAGCCTGGTACATAAACTGTTAATGTTTACAGGGAGCCAGAATAATTAATATACACATGGTGCAATAACAATGACAGCAGTAAGCTTTGAATGTTTATAGTGATGAGAATTTCTTAAGTTTTCTAAATAGAGCTGACTTCATTAAAATAAACATGTGACACCACACTTTACAATAAATAAACATAATTAATTTAAGTGAAGAAAGAGGCTACAGTCCACATTTAAGAGGGAAGTAAACTCCACTTTCATTCCCTTCTCTCATGCGGACAGTACATGACTTACACTGGAAAAAGGCAGCCTTGCTTCTCTCGTGTGGCTCAGTGATCTATAGGCAACATCTAAATATAGTAACATAGTAAACATAGTAAATATAGCCCCTGGTGTTCTTGAAACACATCCTATCATACATTCTTATTTTTAAAAATAAAAAGAACCGTGCTAGACTGCACTAAGTGTATGGATTAGAACAAGAAACAACTGGTTCAGATCAATACATTTATTTATATTAAATTCACCTCTGCGTGCGCATAATTATAACAAACTTGAATCAAAACACATACAAATAAACAATATATAAATAATTATACCAAATGAGCACATATCTGCATATACACAGGTAATCCAAGGCTCTGTATCAAATAATATTGTGGAAATCATATACAGCCCACAGGGAACCACTCAAGGACTGAAGAGAGTGGCCTGAACGGAAGGCATAATTATATCACTGTATTAATTGGAATGATTGTTGAATCCACAATAAACACCGACCGCTATAGGCAGGACTTGTAATTAAAGCCAAAGAAAAAGTCTTAATGATGATGTTGAATACTTCCTGGACGGCACTAGTGAATTAACTTAGAGCCTTAAAAACAATCACCTGTGCAGATAGAGTGCCATCATGCGATGGGACTTTTTCAAGGCTCTGTGGATAAAGATTTGCTTTCCATTAGATGACCTTTGGTACAGCAGTCTTTATGGACATAGGGCCTGATTCAAGTTTCTATATTTATGCACACATAGAGGTGCATTTTTAAGGAGAATTATAAATAAATTTATTGATCTGAACCACTTGTTTATTGTTCTAATCCATACACTCAGTGCAGTCTAGCGTGGCTATTTTTATTTTTGCTTTTGGTATTGCACATACCCTTAGCCAAGGCTTGTGTGTTTTGGTTATACATTTCTGTATCGTCACATTGGTTGGCACTCATCTTATTTGGATTCATTTTTACATTTTTATTTTTGCCAGTAATAAACTTGTATTGTACCACTGCCTTATGATATCACAAAAGTGCCATACTCTAAATCTAAATGTAAAACAATGCAGAAAAATTAATTCATATAATCAGTGTCAGTGTCAAATTTCTCTTAAATTATATTATTTCTCTTTGTTAAGTAATAGACCAAATCCAGATTACAGATGATGCCTGCTTTTCATCATTCTGGCTCTAGTCCATAACTCACATTAATAAACTCTCTTTAATTTTCACCCCATTATATTTATGTCAGTTAAAGCTTTATGTTTATGTTTTAAGCAATGAGTTATCCGGACTTCCTTTTTTTGTTTCTTTCTTTGAAGCTGAGATATTTTGTAAAGAAAATGAAGATCATGGGGTTATATAATGAGACGCTATCTTTTAACAAAGATGGAGAGATGTATGAACCACTGGAGATTGTTAATTGGGTGTTGAATATAAATGGCGAATCCTTACGAACTCACTTAGGGAATTTCAATCCAGTTCTTCAAGAAGATCACCAGCTGACTATATCACCTTGGAAAGTTACATGGAAGCACAAAAGGGTTAGATATAAAACAGTAAAACAAATATGATTATAAATATATTACAGCTGACAGCAGTAGTAGTGGTGTAAATATAGAAGCTGTGGTATTGAAACTTAAAAAAATTGTGAAACAGTCAAATGAGATTTATAGTTTTTGCAATAAATACCACTCAACCTCAAGCTCTGCTTGACAGAAAATATCATAAAGACAATGGATCATATTCACAGATAAGAGTGAGTTAGGCCGTATTCGCACCTAACCCACACGACCTACCCCACAACCTGCCCCCATTTTTAGGATCCTTGTGGCACATAAGAGTGCCATATGGCTTCCTTAAGTAACCGTGCGCATTTTCCTTCTTAAGAAGGAAAATATGCATGGAAAATGGCTCTCCTCCACATCCCCAGCTAATCTACATCCTTCCCATCCACTTTTTCCGTTATCCTCCCCAAGACTGCCTTGGCACACCTTCTTCTACCTAACCCACAATATGTGGTCTTTATAGACCTAAGTGGTATGTAGTGGTATGTAAATGACCCACTACACATGCGTACTAGATCATTTCTTAAAACGCCGCACTTAAGAAGCCTTATGTGTGAATCAGGTCCAATAAGTGTATTTGACAGTGTGTGTGTGTGTGTGTGTTTGTAAATGATTACAATTAGAATGCAAATAATGGATCTTTTAAGAGCAAAGTAGATGTGAACCTAAGTGTGGCTAAGAATCTTAATATAAATGTCATCTGTTGCGTCAGCTTCATATAAAATCATAATTACTTACATTCTCTTCTCTAGTCATCCTAGTGGATACATTTCCACTAGTATGCAAAGTGAAAATGTTGGGTAAACAGCATGCAAATATTTTCTGGTTTTCTGACAAAGTAAATTTACAAATATTTAGTGATACACAGTAAATATAAAGTCCCTCTTTTACTAAGTGAGAGGTCATTGATAACACAGATCATACATGCAGGAAGACTGATGTGTGAGATAGGTGAGAATGATACAAGCACTCTGGAAGAAAATCTTGAGAAAAATGTAAAATATGGAGCATATAGGAATAACTGTATTTATAAAGGTACACAATAGACAATACAGTGATAAAATCCAGTGGTCAAAGTGGGAATTTGAAAGTGGTGATGTGAAAATATAGTAAATATATAATATAAGTGAATGGAGATTTATAGCTTTTCTAGTAAATCAGTGGATGAAGTGACGTTATGGCATACCCTCATATACCCCCTCACTTCGAGCCCTGACAAAAGAAAAACAATGTAAAAAGGGGCTGCATCTATTGTTACTTAATCTGGAATCTCATTTGAACTGATACACACATCAATTTCATTGTTGCTATTGTAATTTTTGTTCTAGTTTTTTTTAATTTAAATTTTTTTTATTGTATTGTCTATTTTTTAACTCTATACATACAAATATTCATATATCCTGCATTGTTTTTTCCTTATTTCCTTTTTTCATGATATGAAAAGTGGTTATTTCTTTTCTTGAGCTGTGCTTATTATGGCTGATATATATTATTAAATTATATATATTATATAATTAGGGTTGTAGTGTCTGTCAATATCATCTTATAAGTGTTTTTAGCACTTATAGTTTTAGCAATTTGTCTTTCCACCTATTCTTTTTTTTTTGTAAGGAAATCTTATCCTTCACTAATGTACATAGTGAAGCTGAGGCAGATATCAGTGTCTCTGAGAGCAATGTGGGCAGATGGTAAGAGTAAGCACAAAACAAATTGAGACAGAAGCTGTGATTTTATCTGATAAGTTCCTGTTGTCTGCAGTGGTTGAGGTGAGATCAAAGGACAGGAATTGAAAAGGGAGATGGAGCAGACTGGCAAACAGGAAACTGTAGGATGGCAACTAGTGACCAAAGAATGAAATACATGGTTACAAAACCACCAAATTCTCAGAGAAGGATATTGCTAAACTGCCCTAAGGGTGGAGGGGGAGGAGCTTCCAGGCACTAAGAAACGCCTCTATGTGCACCCCTGCCTATAATATCCCTTCTAAATCAGGCAATCATAACAGCAAGAATTGTTCTAGTATAAATATCCCCTTTTGAGTTTGCTTCTGTTCCAGTGGGCAGCAACATAATGACCTGATAATATTTGTATTTCCTAGATGCCACAAGGTTTGTGTTCTCCGATCTGTCCTCCAGGAACCAGACAAGCACTGAGAGAAGGTTATCACATGTGCTGCTATGACTGCTTTCCATGTTCAGAAGGAAAGATCTCCAATGTGTCTGGTAAACATCTTATATTATATTTACTGAATAACTTTACCATGCCTCTGTCTTTAGTATCTTTAGTGTGAAGGAGAGTGCAGTCTTTAAATCTGGAGTCCAAAAGTTATTTTCTGGAGACTTTAGAACAGGAACTTCATAACTGTAAGGCAAAGGCATCATGTCATACAATAAAAAATATATATAAGTCGGCGCTCAAACCTTTACACTAGCTGCTGCTGTCAATATGTGGACCTCAACCACAAATAAAAAAACATAGAGCATAAAAAAGAAGGGGGTATGACAGCGCTAAGAAAAGTGTCTATAGTATACTGAAAACCCACGGTGGTCAGAATCAGACCAAACACCAGTATATAATATAAAAGTTTTTTAATACAAATTGAAAAGTAAATAAGTATAAAATATGGATAATAAAATGAATATATAGAAAACCGGTACAGGATATAATTGATATTATAACGCACACTCGGTGCTATGCAATCATCAAAGTGGTTGACAGATAGGTGATGAAGTATAATGCAACTGTATCAACTCTGGTGGTGTAAATAATTAGATTGCTGGGAGAGGATCAGGTCAATAATTGCACGATTCCCGTGTAGAAATGAGAATGAAATAAATATTGCTTGTAGTAAATACACAAAAGTTACAAGGATTTTAGTAGTTAGTGAACACTTTACCCCGATGCAGTGGGGTGAATTCAATCTCTAGTCCACGTGGGTCGATACTGTCCGTTTGTGTCGGGTGGCCAGCCCGGCACGGTGTGCAGCTGTCGAGTGGATGTTGTTATTTTCCAGGAATGACAGCTCAACTCTCAACAAAGTCACACTTCCAAATGAAAGGCAAGGGATCTCTCTCCACAAGCTAGGTACGGGCAATTGAAAAGATTAAAACGGCTCCAGTACTTGTCAGCAAGTAGGTGTGCAAAAGTTCTTGGTATACCGGTTAACATATAAAACAAGACAACGCGTTTCGTGTCTGTCCTGGACACTTTCTCAAGCCTAAAAGCATAGTGTAATAGTAATGGAGAGCTCCACCTTTATACCGAATAAATAAGTTAATTATGCAGCACCTGAGTAGTAGCCGCCGTAAGAGTCACAGTTAATGGTAGAGAACTTATAACATAATAACATCCAAAACAATTTATTAAAATTAAAATTAATATAACATTCTTAGATAATGATATACTGGTGTTTGATTGGTAACAAGGGGGTAGATCCTGAACTACGTGTGTGCGTACGTATTTTAGCGGTGCGTATTTTCGTACACGTAAGGTCAATACACTCCCCACGGCACACCCCTTGCACGGACGTATTTTCACAAATTACGCGACCCAAACCCTACCTTACCTTTTCCTAACGTAACAGAATACGTCCGCTCACGGGCGTACAGACTACGTGAACGTACGCAGCTTAGCACGCCCATACTGTACACTTTAAATACCACCCCCCGCCTACTTCACGTAAAACACACGTATTGTTGACTAACGTAAATTTGGCACGCCCACACGTAAGTATTTACGTTAGCAATACGTGAAATCTC
>WWET01004921.1:27826-37997 GCA_011038615.1 Limnodynastes dumerilii
CAGCGGGCGCTACACATGCTAGCACCGGCCCTGAGCTTCTCTTACTTTGCAAAATGGTTTAGCAGAGCAGTACCCTAGCACCCATTTTGCCCTTACTTTCTAAACTCTGAATCAACCCCGTAGTGTACAGCTCCTAAAGAACAGAATTAGAACCGGTGCAGCCTTTTTAAATGTGTATATAATTAGAATGATTGTTTATAAAAAGGTTAAGTGATTTCTTAATATATATTTGTTTTAAAAAGTAGATTCATTATAGTAAACTGCAAAGTTCAGGTATATGTAAATATATGCTGTAATTCCATTTAGAGATAAAAAAAAAATGTTTTTCTAGGAGTGGAAATGGTGAATCACAGACGAGCTGCTGATAATCAGGTTTACATTGAACTATAAATTATCTGTAATGTTTTGGTGCTTGACAACACATCATTAGCTTCTGTCACAAATCTGTGCATATTGTCTCTTTGCACAGTGATGAGGACACTTAATCTGTGACAAAAGATTGAAATGATGTGCATGAAAGTGATCTATGGCAAATACTTCTGTAATGAGGGAAATCCTTATCAAACAACTTACTAGTACTGTAGGTCAAGGGTTAAACGTAGATCGTTAAAACAGCAAGTGACATTCTGCAAGCATGGTGCCAGTGCGACTAGAGTGTCAGCTCAGCAGCCCACAAGGACTACAACTCCCATCCTCAGGCCAGTGAGTGGCAGACATGAGGTGCAGGGTAACAGCTCCTATTCTGGCTGCAGCTCTGGGAACCAGAACTTAAATGCTAAAATTGCTCTGCCATTGCCTGACCCTGACAAGAGCCGGGCTTTGCTGTGGGAGGGCCAGTGGGTGGTGGCTGCAGGCAGGCCGGGCAGGGCTAGCTCCAATCCACAGGCTGACATGTGTTGTGTCTTCTCCTGCAACAGATCCTCCACCCACCCGGAGACCAGGGGCAGCTCCAAGTCCAGCTCGCAGCCTGTTGCCCTCGCCTTGCCTCGGCTAAGGATACAGCGCATTGGTCTATCTTGACAACTTGATCCCTTCCTGCTGCCCCTATGGGCTGCTATGCAATCCTCAGCAGTGAACTGAGACTGTATAGCTAACCCAGTGCAGAGGTCTGCACCTCAAGGACTTTACTCACTATTTGCTGCACTGAGTCTTCTACTTTTATCATTGAGGTTTTTTTGTTTTTTTATAATATACATTTTTATTATTTTATTTTTGTGCATTTCCTGGTTCCCAAAAAAAAGCAGCACTTACTTACTACCTGTCATCTCATCTGAGATTGCTTTAATATTGTGACACATCATGACTGCAGAAAAAGAAAAGAAAAGGTAAGATTGCTCTGCAGACGATATTGTGACATGTGTGCCTCTGACCAGCTCTGTGTTTTATTGCTGTTTGAGCACTTGTTGCACTGTTTATGGGCTTTTATGGTACAGTAGCAGTTTGTAAGCATGTGTCAGCCTACTGATTGTTCACCTAATTCATATTATGCCACTGAATTCATACTGAAACTTTCTGTCACATTGTGTCTGATCTCTCTGCTTCATGCATACAAGAAACAATTACAAAATATCAGCTCAGTGTCACATATGCTGGTGATTGTGCTGTATTATATATAGTTAGCTGATGGTGGACATAGCTATAAACGTAGTAATAAATACAGGAGATTTACACCTGCCTTTACATTGCTGTTGTAGGCTCATCTAACTACTGGTTTGCTTTGCAAAATCTCCAGATGTGTCATTTATTTGTCTTCATCACAAATTTGCATTTTCTATTGGTTTTCTGTGGTTTCACTTATGGGGGCTGAAGATAGCTAACTAGGAGCAACATCAATAGCTTTACAATGTGCAAAGAGATTTTAGAGCTGATATTTACTAGTTTAGCTTGAAACCAATGTCTACTATTTACCTTAAATGCAAAAAATGTAAAATTAAACAGTAAAATTTTTTGCACGCCTTAAATTGGAACATGGTTTTTCCCTGGGGCACTTTTGCACCTTTCTTTCTTGTTGCTTCTACAGTATCTTCTGTATTATCCCTCTTGGATATAAAGTGATGTTATTTGTGGTCAGGTGAGGGCTTGAACCCTTCAAACTGGGGACAAATAGCCCCCTGACCCAGCCTAAAGCAGTGCAATGTGGTACCTGCCTGAGGGCAAATGCCTCTCTTTCCCCACAGGCCGGCCAGCTCGTGTGTGTGTGTGTGTGTATGTGTATATGTATATGTGTGTGTGTATATATATATATATATATATATATATTGCATTTTATTATATACTATGCTTTCCATCCCTACCCTGTATGTCTATGCTGTATTTCGTTGTTGTATTTTGTACGGCACTGGCGGACAACTTGTGATGCCTTATATATAAATGATAATAAAATTAATAATAATAATAATAATAATAATAATAATAATAATGATTTATGTCAGAGGTTCATTTGTTTAATAAAAGAATTCACTTAGCACTTTGATTCCTTTTCCCCAATCCCTTGTTTTTATATTTACCTACTTTATTTGTTTTATAATGTTCACACTTCATCGGGAAGCAAATTTACTATCACTTATGTTTGTATAATAAATCTATTTATATTACTTAAAAAATGTATTAGTGGATGTTTACACCTTAATGGGTCGATGTATAAACTTCAATGTAACAATGTATATATTGCTTGGTAATTGATTGCATGATCACTTGTGCACTTTAATGAACTTTTACAAATTGTTTAATAAATAATTACTCCTGATGTGCCAGATTCAGAGCAACACAAATGAAATGCCCTTGTGCGTAGCGTATATACGCCAGCGTACCTATGAAGCACTCCCCTAGGCACTCCCCTCGGTCGTCCGTATTTATGCCATCTTACGCCGATCAAACCTTACCCTAACTTTTCTGAACGTAACCACGGGCGTCTGTGGGTTTCGTATGGCTGGCACGCCCCTCATGAGTTGTTATGAAGCCAGTGCACTCAAGGCACATACGCTCTGAATTTCGTTGCGTATCATCTGCCGCCCACATGCGCGGTAAGAACAAATGGGTTCTTTTACGCTCACGGCAAGCACAAAAACACGGGTTTAAACTAAAACAATACACCAACTCGGCGCCTGGGATAAACTTGCTTCTGTATCTAACACTACTGGTCTAAGGGTTTGTGAGACCCTGATAGGCGGGACAAAGAAAAAAATATATGAACAGAAAAAAACAAAAAACAAAAAAAACAAAAAAAATACAAAACAAAAAAAATATATATTATATAATATAATAATAAAAATTTATATGTGTGTATATATAATTAAACAGATTGTCTTCCAAGTCAATTTATAGTGTAACTAGATTAAATGTGTCAGCTTGAGGTTGATCAGACCTCTGGCTGTTTAAATATGTATATGGTCAATTCCACTTTGAATGAGATAGTTGTTAACACTAATAACAATGAAGTAACTGTTCTTATAACTGAGCTCACCCAACCTTTCACGGAGGCACAGATCAAAAGACAGCTGGAGAAACTTTTCTTAGAAGAGGGCCATCCACGTGTTTTGCAAACACAGAGACCTCCGTATTGGAAAGACTCGGGTGCTGTTAGCTAGATGTTACTTCTCCGAGCCCTCCGTATAGACTCGAGTGCCGTCGGCTATACCCTTCTCTGAGCTCTCCGCCGGTCCGCTCATCCACAGATGGTTGGGATTGCAAAGTGTCCAAGATGATTGTCATCCACCTGAGGCTAAAAGCAAATGCTTTCATATTACGTGGGCTCCACTGTCCAACCGAAGATTTCTGTCGCTGTTTTAACACGTTGCATCCAGAGGATTTCATTAGAGGATAAAGCAATGTATATAGGATATATATATATATTTTTTTTTCTTTGTTTGAAAAATTAACAGAGCTGGTTATTGTTGTTTTTGCCAGATATCCTAAGGTGCAAATCTGATGGGACATCACCAAAGTTTGCAATCAATTTTTTTTTTAAAATCGCCAGATTTACCAAGGGCCGTGTTTCCCCAGCGATATTCAATCTCCAGCTATGTATAGCAATTTTTTAAGGGTTTATTCACCATGAATAAGCTTGTAATCACAGGAAATTAAGCCTTGCCAAATTGGTATACATCGCTAGAGAATATTGAAATAACATATCTAAAAAGTTTAATTTCTAAAAAAAAAAAACACAATACCCAAAAACCCCTGCTGCAGCATGCAAATAACCTATAGCATGCTGCGGCATCTAATACTATAAGGCACATCATGCCCTTGTATTGCAGAGCATGCTGTGCCTTATAGTGCCCAGCGGCAGCATGCCAAAGGTTAATGGCATGTTGTCGCAACAACAATGTTCACCGTTCATAGTAAAAATCACATATATTGCCCCTCCATTAGAATAATAAACATATTATGCCCCTCCATTACAATAAAAATTATTATTAGGCCCCTCCATTCATAAATATAAATTAAATGACCCCTCCATTAATAAAAATAAACTAAATGGCCCCTCTGTTATTCTAAATAAATTAAATGGCCCTTGTTCCTTTAAAAATATTATAAATATGGCCTATTTATTTAAAATGTCAAATGAAGCCTCTTGTTTCCAATATCACCCATCAATTACATAAAGAGACATTTAAAAAAACATATTACTAACATATTGATCGTGCTCACTGTTTTATAGTCTTCTTTCTTGACAGGCGAGGACTGGGACTCTGGCTCCTCTTCTTCAGATGCCAGGGTCACGCAATGGCGTTCGTCCTCTTCAGGGTCCCTCCGGTGAATGACTTATGTCATTCCTGGGGCCCTATTTTTAAGTTCTGACACGAGATCCCGTCCATTGTGAATACGGCCCCTCAAGAGGGTCTAGATAATTTGGTAATGAAGTTTAGTGAAACACTTAGTAAACAAGGACCAGATCCAGAATTTTAAAATAGGAAAAACCATGTTGACCAGCTTCACTTTTACAATTTTATTTAGACTATTACTGTTATGTTATTATATTATTATACAGATACACAGATACTGACCAGCGTTACTATTACACTGTTATTTATCACCTCTCATCTCTATACTATTATATTATTATTATATTATTACACAGATACTGACCAGCGTTACTATCACACTGTTATTTATACTTGCATTAGGAGACACCACCTCTAATCTCTAATACTATTATATTATTATTATATTATTATACAGATACTGACCAGCGTTACTATTACACTATTACACTGCATCCGGAAAGTATTCAAAGTGCTTCAATTTTCTCACATTTAATTATGTTACAGCCTTATTCCAAAATGGAATAAATTCATTATTTCCCTCAAAATTTTACACACAATACCCCATAATGACAATGTGAAAAAACATTTTTGGGAGATATTTTCTAATTTTTTAACAATCAAAAACTAAGAAACCATGGTTTACAACAGTTTAATTATCAACACAGGGTGAGTAAAAAAACACTTTTGAGGACAAACATTTCTTAATGCAAAATTTGCTTGTTTCCTATAAATAGTTTGCCACAAAACCACAAAATTGTTGTAGTTTCCGGAATCATTCATCTTTATACTCACTTACAGTAATAATTCTGATATCACTATTTGTTTTTTTTAAGTTGAAAAAGTTTTTGAAGAAAATCCAGATGACAATTTCCTATAATCATACATTATTTTTTAAATGAAAACTGAGAATTCCTTGACCCCCTGGACATTGTGATTTGGATTAAGATAAACAGCACTATAAGAATAATGTGGAAAATGTTGACCCATTATTTTTTTAAGACAATCAGCTGTTTATTAAGCTTTCTAAAATAATATGGAGGCATGGAAAGGTAGAACAACCAATGACCATGGCAATTCTATATTCAACACTGGTGTAAATTTACTGGATTAGATCCAGAGTTTGAAAATAATAGGGAATCAGGTGGCAAAACTTAGCAAAAACCATAATGAAGGACAGAGAAGTCAAATTTCATCTGTTGCATACTGTATAGGAGAAAGGAGGTGATGCTTCCTAGCCAAAGTAAAAAAAAAAAAAAAAAACTGTGTAAAAGTAAAGTTGGTCTATATCTATTTGCAATAAGCAAAAGAAAATGATTCTCTCTGACTTTCTACATGGTTTTGCCAAGGTGGAAATTTCCACCTAGTTTTCTTTTGTTTGAAGACTCTAGTAGTATAACTTTTCCTGTTATAGTGCTTCTTTTGAGATATGTTAAGGAAGCTAGAATGTAGCCCATTTGTAAATCCTTAAATATTTGTTAACTTACCATTTACCAGTTTCAATCTTCCTGCAGAGATAAGACAATAAAGCTAATGTCACCCATTCAATTCACAGGATGAGTCATACTCAGTCTCTCTCTAAAATACATTGAATGGGTTACATCAGTTTGATTTTCTGTTTACTGCAGGATGCAAAATTATAATTAAACAAAGTTTCAATAATTTATAAAGTCTTATTCAACTTCCCCTAGGAGATGGATCCACCATGTATGGAATTTCAAGCCATGTATGGCAGGTTTGTTTTAGGTAAGGTTTATCGCAAATTGATCTTGACCCTTTTTTTTTTTATATTTTAAAAATTAGGATTAACTGCCTCTGAAATAAAGAGAAAAAGGGAAACCTCAGAGTTCTAAACAGTTTATGTTGTTATTTCCTTGGTTGAAAGTGTGGTCATAGGGGCAGATAGATGCCAGCAATAAGTATATATAAGTTCAAACAAATGTTGGTCCCTGTGCCCTTGTACCTCATCAGCAAACTGCAATGAGAGTCTTATAGAGGTGAAGTTTGAATGGGGTTCTGTGTAGCCCAGCGATGCTTCCACTCACTGATAGGTAGGGTTGGATGCTCACACGGGTGCACTTGGCTCCGGGAAGGTCCGGGGTAACGGGGTGACCATTCAACCGATATTGCAGTAATATATAATGAGGAGTCAGACGGATGTTCCAGTTGTCCGGCAAAACTACCGCCCAATGGGGGGAAGGGGGGCCAGGTGGAAGGTTCTCACAAGCGCACTCCAGAATGATTCAATTTAATAGAAATTCTGCTAGTAGTCAAAACGGATAGTTATAGAGGCACTGTGGAAAAGGATCAAATGCAAGCTTTTTAAAGAAAATTTAGATAGCCAAGCGATAGTATAGGGCACCTTAATGCGTTTCACCGCAGTAGCCTTGTGTGTTTTTCTCAGAAGGGTTTAAGCTGTGCTTTAGCAGACATCCATAAGTAGTGGTCCATACATCACCCATTCAATATCCTACAGAAAGAGTTTGTGACTCATCCTGTGAACTGAATGTCAACTCCATTGTCTAATCTCTATAGGAATCCAGCCCCCTGTGAAGAGGTAAATAAACAAAGTTTTAATAGGTTACTAATCTAACTTTCCCACCATGATGTGAAATGAGCATTCTATAATGAAAAGCTGTATCTGACCCCCACTGTAGATACAATACAATGAATTACTAATAACAGGATAATCTTTATTGTGGTGGTTTGATAATATAATTTATGCCAAATACTAATACCCACACAATATTTTATATGGAAGTAGTAAGACTGGGAGGGGACAAGTGATCTCCAGATAAGATCACTCAAGAACCGAAGAAATAGGTAATAGTTAAACCTACTGATCAATTAATTTCATGCAAGTTAGTTTGGATTTTGAGACACATGACCATTTGCATTCAGCTTCTACTGACTTGGTAAGTTTGTGTAAGATTTCTCCATTTCCTCACTTACTGCAAGTGTCTGTATACAGTAACATTAACTTGATATATAATAATTTACACCAGAAGATGGCACAATAACAAAAAAGCAGCCATAATAAAGAATTACTAATAGGATCCACTACGTATTAAAACTTATGTAAATAGAAAAACAGAGAGGTGAACACTTATGTTGGCGCTGTGTGAGAAATTTAAAATATTACAAAAATAATTAGTAAAAAAAAGTGACATAATTCATCCAACAATCCACAAGGTGGACCAAAAACACAATAATAATTCAACTAATGTTTTGACAAAAAATTGTGACACAAAAACTATGAAAATAAATTACTGACAGTCAAGCATTCAACAAAGTGTATCCAAAACAATTAAAATTGTATTACCCTAAAAATGTAAGAAAAAAATTGTGGGAGAGAAAATAGCCACATATGTAAAATTTTGAATGTGTACAATTTATTAAACATACAAAATAAGCAGATAAAAAGATATTAAAACATAAACCATAAAATCATAAAGGGAGAACTAATCACCCCCCAAAGGGTGAGCTCTGTACCAGATACACTCCTGCTGCAGAAAGATGGAATCCCAGGATATGCAGGAAAAGAAGTGGACACCTCAGTATCTGGTTCACCCTCCTGTATACAACACCACCATCATGTTTCAACCTTAGTTTTTGTCAAGGTAGTAAGTGGGGGGTACACTGGATTTATACTCTCCTAATTGTTCCGGTATATTTGTTATTATTTTTTATTATTACTAGACATTGTATGATGCAGCATTCATCCAGTACTTCACTAAATCTCCTACAAGGATCATATATTACACAGCTAACAAACAAAAAATTCCTTATTGTCGAATTCCCAGCGCTTTCACAATGATATAAATGTGTTTAATTGTTTTTATTATTCAATAAGAATAGCTTTCGTTTAAATGAGTTATGTCATCTGGATCTTAGAGGGGGTAGGATGAAATATATGAAAGTAATGTATTTGTCAGTTCTGTCACTTGGGGCCTGATCCAGAGCTACGCTGGGCCACTGTCCGTAAGTACGGCCAACATAGCTCTGGTGCACTCCCCCGACACCCCCCCTGTGGCCAGCATAATTACAGACTGTTACACCGGCTGAAGGCTACCTTAACTTCAGATGGCATAACAGTCAGTAATTGCAACAGCCATAGGGTCATAGGGCCCTAACCCAGCCCTCCCTTCCTAATTTCACTCCCTCCCCCGCCTTCCTTCCGTAACGACAGATTAGTTACAGTGCTGCACGCCCCTTCGTCCATAACGACGTTGTAGTTACGGACGTCCGATCCAGGGCACCCAGAGACATCGATTGCACCGGGCAACATCTGCCTGGCGCATGCGCAGAACGGCAGAAATGCCATTCTTATGCAGACGGCCGCCGTAAAAACGATGGCGTCGGTGGGTCTGGATCTGCCCCTTAAATCTTAAAAAGGATCATTTTAAATCTTGTTTTAAGAGTTCTTTTCTATCATGTCTCGCTGATACTTCACTCTAAGATATAACTCTATTTGTCACCTTGATATCTCATTATAATGCTATAATAAAGATGTTCGTTTACCTGTTTAAATAGGGACTTATCTTCTAGATCCTCTACCAAGTTATTCATTTCTTCTTTCTTCACTGTGAACTACTTAAAAGGAAAACCAATTTTAATGATCTAATATGTAAGTAGCACCTTACACAGCGCCCAATAAGAATTCACCTCTCTGTTTTTCCAGAAATACTAACTTGTTATTATCCATTTATGCTGTCCCATTATCAGGGCCGCCATCAGGGGGAGATGGCCGGGACAATTGTCCCGGGCCCGGACCTGATGGGGGCCCGCCGATAAATGTCCTGCTTTCATGGAGAACATTAATGGATGTCTTACATGTCTTCCCAGTCAGATAGTACGACCATATTATCAGTATTGTCATTTTACATATGTTTTATTTTTTACAGTGCATCATATTAAGTAGCTCTTTACAATTTTACATACATCAACCTCTGCCACATTACAGTCTAATGGACTAATGGACAGAGCTTATTTGCCGCGTTTTCGGGCTCCAAAACGTTTGCAGCTATGTTATTATACCCCACATGTATTACACGCATTGGAAACCCCCCTTCAAAATCCTGCCTTGGCCACTGCAGGTGGGTACAAATCAAATGTTAGGAGGAACTAAAACTTCTAGAAGATCATCTTAACTAAATATAAACATGAATTCAGATTAATAATGTAGATACATTAACTGTATTATCACTTATCGCAAGTAACTTACAGGATCCCAAGCAGCATGGATTCACTGGGGGAAGACAAATCTTATTGAATTTTTTGACTTGGTCAGTAAAATATTAGATAAAGGGGGAGCTGTAGACATAGCTTATCTAGATTTTAGCAAGGCTTTTGACACTGTGCCACATCGAAGACTGTTAAATAAGCTGGAAACTTTGGGATTGGACTTA
>WWET01004921.1:60928-75899 GCA_011038615.1 Limnodynastes dumerilii
ATATATATGGAGTTTTTAGGGCGCGCTCGATTGTAGGTGGTAATTGTTCACAAAATTCTTTAGATTAAAGAATGTCCAAAATAAAGCATCCAGATCCTCTGCTTCGGACCGCAGCTCCCCCTCGATAAACCAGTCCTGGGTCTGGGTGGAAATTACTATGGAGAGAAGGAAGGAGGAGCGCTCTATGGTGCAATAAGGTTTTTTATTTTTAAATAGCAACAAGCAAAATTGTACATTTATAGGTGAGTGTCCGAAATCTTTTTTTAGGCAAGCAAGAAACGGTACAGGTAGAGATCTTGTTGGGAGTCGGAAACCTAGCCCCGACCCTACGCGTTTCGTCGGGCAGACTTTGTCAGGGGGTTGTGCTAGGATGACTTGGAGACAGCTTTAAATACCAACCCACTAATCAGTGATTGAACACAATCCCAAAGGGACAAAGTTGTTTAACCATATACATGATTTATCAGTTTACTAGTTTAAACAACTATTATAAGTAAATTCGATAGTTTAAACAGCTTTAAACAATTTTAAACATTTTTTAAAAGAGGTATTTTTCAAGCCCGGTGGCTTCCAGAAGCGGAACTATTCTGTGTTGATTGCAATGCTTGATTTAGGATCCCATTTATGGTATCCTTTTTATCTGGTACGCTGCTTTTAAAATAAATGTACAATTTTGCTTGTTGCTATTTAAAAATAAAAAACCTTATTGCACCATAGAGCTCTCCTCTTTCCTTCTCTCCATAGTAATTTCCACCAAGACCCAGGACTGGTTCATTGTGGGGGAGCTGCGGTCTGAAGCAGAGGATCTGGATGCTTTATTTTGGACATTCTTGAATCTAAAGAATTTAGTAACTTACCACCTACAATTGAGCACGCCCTAAAAACTCCACATATATATATATATACACACTTTAAATAAGTTAGATGTAAAAAAAGGGTACATGTGTGCAATTAATTCCAGGCTCCTCTCGTTGCAATGCGACCAGAGCTCTGCATACGGCCCGCTGTGCTGATAGAACTACTAGCATTGCTTAGCCTTGTAGTAATATCAGCGTGAGCATAGTAAGGCTTCTAACCATGCAGCGCTGTGTGTAGTGTGTGCACAAAACATACATTAACACATTAATCTAAGTGTGAATGTAAAAAAAAACATTTTACCTGACTAATAATGTCCCCTAAAGTTTGCACTTACCTCTGATAGCCACCATGACCTATACTATGAATGCAGTGTGTGGTGTATTAAAAGAATAAAAGTTTTTGTCACTCACCGTTTGCTATCATCTTTCTTGGGAAGACTTGCTTGATGAGTAGAATCTTCTTCAGTTGCTTGGAGACTGTTGTCCGGTTGATTGCAGTGGCATCCCCGGTGTTCTGATCTGCTCCTTGGCCTCTTCGGTACTTGACATGGTGGGGACAGGCTCCTTCTTCCGTGCCGTTCCTAATGACCATTCGGTCACTAGGGGGCAGCCTTTTTTAATAATGATGACGACAGTTACAGTCCTTTGGGAAGGACTAAACTGTAAAACAGCAGGTCATGTCCTTCTGGACAATGCTGACAGAGTCGGGAATATAATGCAGCAATACACAGGAACATGAATCCAGGAGTCAGCAGACAGGACAATAGATCTAGAAAGTGGCAGAAAACTATCTTCTGAGAAGTACAGAACTCCTGGGAGCCAGAGCACATGAGAGAACTCGAGAACATAGAGTCAGCAGGGTAATGTTGCTGTTGTTCTGACACTGAGGGAGCTGGGAATGAGGTTTAAATAGGCAAGGGGAATACCCAGTGATCAGGTCAGTGAGAGTAATGAAAAACACATGAGTGATTAGAAGTGAAAGCACAGAAACAGACCATTAAGAGTAAACCAACCAAGAGAAAATTGTGTGATCCAAGCAAAGGTCATCAAAGGCAGTGACAGCACGAGAGAGAAATACCATGATCAGGAGAGTATCCACTCTCAAAAAGAGTGGGCTCCAAACACCTTAACACGGTCTGGTACGAAATTTCCTATGAAAGGACTTAATGAGCTGAGGTGTGTAAACAATAGCAGCTGTAATCCCGGTTCATTCTTCAGCGCTCGCTATAGCCTCTCCAATCAATGAGATACTTAAGAATAAGTTCTTTGAGAGTCCAGAACTTCTTTGACCTTATGCACAGTTTGATTTTCACTGAGACTCTTGGTGGATGATTGTGAAAGGAGGTGAACTGATTAATGACCAGAGGGAGGGAGACGTTGAATATGCTGGGTAATTGTAAGTCTGGGGGAAGTTCCAGACAGACAGCAACAGGGTTGGTCACCTTGATGACATAAAAATAGCCAATGAAGTAAGGCGCCAACTTTAAACGTCAGCTGGTATTGAGGTAAAAGTTGCCTTTTTTCTCCTCAGGGGAAGGCTGAGCTCGGTTGTGTTTGATTTACAACTAGATGCTGAATACATATTTAACCAGGTTATTGTCAGAAGGTATCTCTGCAGGTTAGATAACTTGAGATGATAAATTCAATGGGGGAAGGATTCATGAACAAGATTGTTGTGGACCAACTCAGTCAATGGGGTAGATCCAGAACTACGTGTGCCATACGTTTATTAGCGGAGCGTATTTTCGTGCGCGTAAATTTGTTACACTCCCCTCGGCACACCCCTTGCACGGACGTATTTTGTCAAGATACGCTTTCCAAACCCTACCTTAATTTTTTCCAACGTAACCGCAGTCATACGCACACGTACGTATGGGCTGAACGAATTTACGCAGCTAAGCACAAGAGGAATTTACACAGCTAAGCACACCCATACTGTACACTTTAAAAAAAAACCGCCTACTTCACGTATTTCAGACGTATTTTGGAGTAACGTAAAATTGGCACGCCCACACGTAAGTATTTACGTGACACATACGTGAATGGGTCATACGTTCACAATTACGCTACGTTAATGTGCGTATTTTCTATGGTGCGCATGCGCAGTGCGTACAAAACAGCTATTTTAAGTCTCAGCCACGCGTAAATTTGCTCTGAGGCGTAGTTCTGGATCAGGCCCCAGGTTCTTTGTTTCTGCAGAAATTGCATTTCTCAAAAAGTGTTGAAATTTTCTGGCCTTTCTATTAATCTTTCTGTAAATAATCATTGTTTCCTTTGTCTAGTTCAGAACAAGAATTACAAAAAGAGAAGCAGCTGTACATCTGGACATATCATGGGGCATCACATGTTTGTTTTTAAATATCATTTTTTGGTATTACTATAAGTGTAGAAAAGTATTGTTGCACTGAAATTTAGAGTTTAGATGCAAAATGCTACTTATCAATTCCAACTGTGTATGAACTTTTTTTGCACCCAACCCTCTAGCCAAGTAAAGGAATTTTTGCAGCTGCTGCTATGGTGCGCATGCACAGTGCGTTCAAAACAGCGATTTTACGTCTCCGCCATGCGTAAATTTGCTCCGAAGCGTTGTTCTGGATCAGGCCCAATGGCAGTAAAATTGCCTAACTGTTAAACTGGTCAGCTGAAACACAAGTTCAGATGTATTCCTCCCATTCCTGGTTAGTCTTTTACGTAAGACCATTGGACTATGGTTGTGTAAACAATAAATTTTTTATTTAATTCCAAGGGATAGATTATAAATCTCCAGCCACAGCCACGATTTTCAGGCAATTGGGTTTCTAAATTTTCAACAATTTCTGAAGCCCTATTAAACTTCAGCAGGTGGGCCTATCATGCGAGCACTTTATCTCAATGTATGGACACATTTTCCATGCTTTTGGAAAAGTTATAATTGAGCATCGCTGTAGGTATGAAGTTTTTTTTAAACAATATTTTGTATGTTTTCCCCACCACTAATGTAATATTTAGAAAGATTTTCAGGTCACATTATTGTACAAGGAAGATTGGGGCATATTATAGTAAATTATGAAATTGGGCACATTTTTAATAACACTTTTTTTGGGGCATATTACTGCTAACTATTTATTGGGCAACTTATAGTACTTAAAGGCACAGTATGTACTGCAACACATGGGCATGCTGTTCCTTCTAGAACTATATGCGGTAGCATGCTAATGGTTAATAGCATGCCACACTATGCTAATTATAGTAAATTAAACGATTTAAAACATTTATAATATAAGAAATCAATTTTCTTTCAAATTTGTTTTTCTTTTAAAGTGAATGGTGATTTATATCAAATCGACACTCACGACAGGCACATTTGCATGGGGATTTTTCTCTGTGAGTTTTTCCACAATGTTGCTAAGCGATGCATAGTAAATCCAGTGATTTATATATTTTACCTTTTCAGAATTGCCATGGCAATCTTCCAAACAGTGATTTTTGAAAAGCTGTATTTTGAGAGATTTTAGGGCGATTTTGCTGTAGTAAATATGGCGTTTGCAAAATCGCTGTAAATTTCACCCAAAAATTGTGATTTTTACAAATTGTCCTTTAGTAAATCCGGTACCAAGACTATTCCAGAAGGCTCTCCAGAACATGCAAACAAACTGAGAAGCCAAATCCAAGATAATTTCTAGTAAACAACAATGGAGACAATTACTCAGACCACCATGAATCCCTTAGAGCAATGGACCTCTCAAGAGGCATAGGGCCAGATCCTGAACTAAGTCAGACATGGGACATACGCAAGTAATTTGAGTAAGTCCCCTATCTCGGAACATCTGCACATGCATGCATCAGAGGTTCCGACGGCGTAAGCACTAACATACGTAACAAAGGAGTACATGAGTACTTACGCTAAAGGGGTAGACCCTTCAGTTACAACCAAACAAAAGAAGCAGGTGCTCTAGATGGATTACTTATTACTGATATAAAAAAATATATATACAGTATATATAATAAAACTGTATGTCAGTAAGAGTAATTAAGGGGGAAATAGTTGCAGCCAGGAGGGGGGTGTGTAATTTCCCCCAAAAATCTATAACAGAACTAAAACAAAACTCGTTCCTGTGCAATTTCCACCCAAATAGATTACTCTTGAAAAAGTAATGATAAGAATAAAAAATACATATATAAAAATAATAATAACATATGTAGATGTTAAATTTGATATAGTTGCTAGTACAATTAATATCACTCGAATTTTATTAACAAATAATAAAATAATGCTTAGCTTATGGGCCCATAAATTACAATCATAAAAATATTAGAAAATAAATACAGGCTTCATGCAATTAGAAAATATATAAAGACACAATGTCAACCAAACATAATTTTTGTGATGTAAAAGATAGTATTATTAGTTGAACCACTTATATATAAGATACAGTTCCACAGATATTCAGTGGTATGTAGCTGGTAGTATGTAGCAGGTTTGGGTAAGATAGTGTATATAGAACAGTTCCAATTGTAGAGCCTCAGGTGGATATAAATTAGCTGTGAAAGCGTAATTGATTGACCACAATCAATTACATACTTTTCATCATCTGAGCTCCGTCTGACCTTACCATGTTGGCGTCTTTGGATTACAGCAGGTGATGTGGATAGGTGAACAGTAATCTTGTTGGTAGTATAGCATGGCATGTGCACCTGCCGGCCAATACTGGAGAGGCAAAAACGCTGAGAGTCTATAGTTTGATTAGCGGATGTTTTCATAAAACAGCGGAATATGGGACCATAAACAGTATTAAAGCAAGGACAAATGATGCGTTTCTTCCTAACAAGGATTTCATCAGGGGATTTCATTCAGTTACAATCGCCGTATCCCTGCCATATAGACGGGGATAGCCATGTAAATGAAGTATCGAGGTTGTATAAGTTAAGGTAGGAATCTGGACATGTAAGTGTCCACATTTCCTACCAACCCTGCTATAGGAGTGTAACTACGGGGCCCCGCACACACAGAAGGCGTGCAGGGGGAAGTAACTCGCCTATAATGAGCAAGACTAGTTTATGATTTCAGCTGACAAAAAGTTTCCCTAAAAGTTGTTCTTAGTAAAAAGTAAAGTTACAGCACACAGGGCAGCTGTTTCATGCAGCCGGAGGCAAAAGGGAGTTGGAGGGAAGAACCTAGTTGGTGCTTACTGGGAACAACTAGATGCTTTTGTTTCCCAGGTGGTAGGGGTAGCATGTGTGTAAGTGTCTGGCATCAGCACAATGCAGACAGCTGTGAATCTATCGGCATCTCTACAAGTCTTGTGGAGTAAGCCAGGAATGGCCCAATTGCATGGGGTTATTATCTGATACATCATCATTTTAGAATGTCCACATAGGTCTTGAGGTGAATTACAGCTCAGCAATAAACACATGAAAACCCAACAGTTGTCATTTTGGCAATTCACGCTCAACAATCTTCAACCATCATAGAGTTATGACAAATTCAATCTTCAAAACACAACTCATTCAATTTGATAACCTTAGAAAGAAAATCATCAATGTATGGTTATAATGCTGCAGACAAACCCACACTTTATTCATTTCATCAAACATTTAGTTTGAGAGCAAAACATATTCTTTTGGTTAAATTAGAGGACTGAGACAGAAACTCTGCTTCTCAATTATTAAGAAATGTTTTGTTTACTCTTTTCTTTCCAAATTTGCTATTAAATAATAGGTTCAAATACAAAAGATTTTAGCTTTGATTTGTATACTCAATTCCTCTAAAAAATGTACTATTTTCGTAACCCCTGAGCAGGCCTCCCAGCACGTGGCGACTTGGTTCTATTGGCTAGAATTTAAAACCTCCCCCTCCTACACTGACGCACTCAACCCTTCCTCTACCTAAAAGGATGTAACTTTGATCTCAAGATCCTCGTTTCAACCTGTCCCTCCCCGATCACATGAGCGGAGTAGTCATGCTTAGACCTGAACTTCCCCCCCCCCTTCCTTATGTGTTGTGTATTTGGTGCATATCTCTTTTATTTAAGCAGTTTCTTTATAGACCTCTACATTCCAAAGTAGTATCTTGTAGAGGAGCGTGTGCAGGTAAGAAGAAAGAGCCGGTCCTGTCTGGTCTTGTCTTGTCTTGTCTTGTCGGTCCGGTGTATTTTGGTCACTTCACTTCTTCATGTCTCCTGTCCATGCAGACGGGTACATCTCCCAAGCTGAGACAGCCCCTGTCGATTACTCAGTCTGTCAAGCACGTATGTTTCAAGGGAACTATCTCCCCCTCCAAAATGGTTTCGAGGTTCCATTTCATGGTAGATGGTTTATACTTGTTGTAGGTACCTCCATCTCTTTTATCCTTCGACTTTTCGCCACGAACCCACTAACATTTCAGGAGTGCATGTCACAAACTCTCGCTATTGTTAACTGTAATGTGATGTTATAACTTGGAACAATGTTGTACCTCGGAATTCTGGTTGTTTTGTATTGTTGTATCAGTCCCTCGTGGACTTTGGAAAAATAAACCAAAATAAATAATGTTAAAAAAAAAAAAAAATTTACTATTTACTACCTAGTTTGATATTATTTATTATTTGTATTGAGATATTTATTTTTGAGACAATTTTTTGAACGTAGACATAAATGTTGGCAGATGTTTGTAAACATTTTACTGACCTTGTTGTTCTTCCAATATATTTTTTCTAGGAACATCTTGAGTGGATAGTCTCGTGACCATGGAGAAAACTCACCAACAACTGTCGGTGATGCTTTTCTATTTACATATTTAAAGTTTAAAATTACATATGAAAAAGGTAATTCACCTAATCTATCAAAGAAAGTACTATTCCCTCTATCTGCTTGAGGCTTTGTTAATGTCTCTGCAATCTGTAAAACAAAAACATTTATTGAGTTTTTCTTATGACATACAAATAGTAAAGGAAAATATCAAGCATACAATTTCCCACACACATTCCCATTGACAAGGATATAGAAGGTTAAATACATTTTTCCCCAAGTTTCTGGATAAATATGACATAATTACAGTAATAAAAAGAGAAAACATACCAGGGGCCAGATTTACTAAACTGCTGGTTTGGAAAAGTAGAGATGTTGCCCAGAGAAACCAATCAGATTTTAGCTGACATTCTCTACTATGTAATAGGAAAGTGAGAGCTAGAATCTGATTTGTTGCTATAGTAGTATAGTGGTGCACTGAAATATTTTACATCCGTCTCCTGTAAAATTTTCTTCAAAATCCCTAAAATCTCACTCCCAAGCCCTAGTAAAAGAAGGTCTATCCAGATACCAAGATTGAATAATCAGTTAATATAGGCAGATAGTCATGTGTGAAGGAGTGTCCATAGCAAGACATAGTTTTTCGAAGGGAGCACTGACCCCTGGCGATTGTTGTACTAACTTATGACTATATAAATGTTACATCCTGCCGCCACAGGGAGCTGGCAGGCATGTCCTCTACTTACCTACTCTGTCTGGCCTCTGCTATCACTGCAGGAGCTGACAGACATGCTCCCTGATCACCCGCATGGCCCACTCCGTTTCCCACATGCCGCGATCAGCATGTAAACAAATGCACATGGGACACCGCCGCAGTGTTGGCCAGGTGCGCGTCCCACCTCTCTATTCCTCTGCTATTATTGAACAATCTCCCACGCCTGGCAGATGTCCTATTAGGTTACTGGGGCTGGAAAGCTGCTAGCCTGTCAGGGACTAGCAACCTCTATATCAGTGCGGCGCTGACAGTAATTCAGCACCGGTTATAGTACCTGTCTGACAGTGTTGTGACCTGCTTTTGTTTGCCTAGTGATCTGACCGCTGATTGCCCTGTTATCCTGCCTTGTTCCTGCCTTGTTAATCCTCAGTGTATTCTAGTCCCTCTCTCTCTCCTTAGTGTATTTACCAATCCCAGTGCTCCCTGTCTCTCCCTGCGTGCTTGTTTGTGTTACCCCTTTGGGGGGACCCTCGGGTGACTGTGTGTGCATGAGCCCTGGTCCATCACTGTCTAGTCCAGTGATTTCTTCTATTCCTCCATTTTTGGTTTAGTGTTCAGTGTTATCAGTCGCAGATTGGTCCCTTCTGACCTGGTCTTTTCTCGCTTCCTTACCTCTGCCTTCCTCCGTTATCTTGCCTTCATCTGGTTCTTCTCCTTCTTCTCCCAAGCATTGCCTCCAAGCACTGCAACCTGCTAGGTGTCTTGCAGCCCAGACTATCCCCACCATTAGGGGCTCTAGTGAAGACCAGACTCTAGTTAGACTCCACACCCTGGTTGCAGTGTCCTTCTCTCTAACAGTAAATAATAATAAATTTGTGTATATTACAAAAAACAAACATAAAGTCTATAAACAGCGCTATAGAAAGTTCCCAGCCAGATTTGATAAATGTTTACTTGTAGTCCACATGACGTTATCTTTCAACACAGTTCAATATATTCCATGGGATGTATTAAATTTGTTCTCATTATTTCTTCCCTACTGTCCTTCTTTATACGTTCACTGAAGTGTTTTATTTCCCTCAGTGTTTTCAAAACTCTTCTCCAGTGATTTCTCCCCAGAGGAATAAGGAGGAAGAAAAAAATGGAACAGGATAGTATAGTACGTCCAAATAAGACCCAATGTATACACATTATTATAACTCACTCTTTTCTTTCTTTATTTCCAACATATATTCATACAGCCTGCAGTCCTTCCAGTTGATTCTGCCCTATGTCTTTGACCTCCTCCTCTCCTTTGCTCATTTCTTCCTCGCCAGTTGGCAAAGCTCCGATCAGGCAAAAAGAAAGAAAAGACAACCTTCGTTCAGGACAGTCACAGCTACAATATAATAAATCTGGAAATATGTTCACCTTCTTCCCTCTTGTTGAATGGACATAATTCAAAGTATCTTGTTCCGATCTTCTAATGGTCTCCTTAATACGCCAACCTATTCCTGGCTTCCTTCTCCATGTACACCTCCTCCTCTCACCAACCAGCAGGGCACGAAGGATATATGAAAAAGAGGACAGACCTCGTGCAGCACATTCAAACATGGATAGAAAGTAACCACTCAGGTTACTATCAGGTTACTTATCACTAAGGTTCTGCTCACCTTTTCATCCTCTTTACCTCAATCATAAATAAAGTATCTTTCTGTGGCAAGAGTAATCTGGTTTCCAAATATTAATCTTTTTTCTCACGCCAGCTATAATTTTCTTAAAAATGACAGCATTTTTTCAAATACGTATTCCTTCATTCATGAAGGGTACAGTTATTCCATGAATCACAAACTCTAAATGTAACCATTTGTGGTTAAATTGGGCCCAAAAACCACAAAGTATATATATGGAAATTCACCTTAACCTACACTTCACAGTAATAAAACACTGCCTCCCACTACCTACGCTTTTCAACTTAATAGTCTTTCTCAAGGAAGTTGAAAAGCGTATGTAGTGGGAGGCGGTGTTTTATTTCTGTAAGGTGAATCCCTATATCTTTACTTAGTGGTTTTTGGGCCCATTTAAATCACGAGTGGTTACATCTAGATTGTGCTGCAAAATGCTTAGACAGGCTATGAGTTTGTAGCTTCTTGATAATATTTTGCCTATGCTCATGTATATACTATATATATATATATATATATATATATATATATAATGATTTATTATTGATACTGCAGTGATCCCATTGGTATGGCCCATTCTGAGGCTTGCCCAACTAACATAAAGTATTTTATAAGGTTGTGGAAATAAGGCGTGTTAGGGTAGTTTTGTGCAGTTGTCTAAGATATTCACAAGTATAACTAGCAGGTAGGCTCGCCATGCATGCAATTTTCTGTGTACGGCCAAATTTTGACAGATTTTGAGAGGGCACTATATAAGCACAACCTCTGTAATAGTGTGTATAGAGTTCTCTGTAATAGTGTGAATATACCCCTCTGTCAAAGTGTGTATATACCTTTGTCATAGTGTGCCATATACCCCTCTATCATCATAGCCCCTGTTTATGATTTCCATTGCTCTTAGAAAACGGAAACAGACCATGCCAGACCAGAGGCACAGAGTATAACCCCAAGCCAGGTATGCACCAGAGCCCCTGATGGTGGGGATGTATTTGGCTGCAGGCAAGGTGCAGGTTGCGGCCCTATAGACAAGCCCATAGACACAGAGATGGTAAGGCAAGATCCAAGGAGAGTAGGAGTAGTATTTGCAGGGAGTGGAGATACTGCTGTTGAGGCTGGATATGATGACAGGACTGGAGCTTTGCTGGAATCAGGAGACACAGCAGTGCTGAGACCAGAGATGATAAAACACTGGAGCTGGACACAGAGAGAGAGAGGCAGGAACCAGCGAGAGATAACCTGAAGCATGATGAGACACTGGAACTGAGGATGGAAACACAATCAGGAACCAGGGAGCCAAAACGCACGAGAGAGCTTGAGGATATGAATCATCAGACTAAGACAATCTGTTGTTCTGACAGGGAAGTGATGTCAGGCAGGCATTTAAATAGAGTAGTTGTAGAGGGAGTTCAACAAGGCAATCAGTAGCACCTGTGATATGCCTGCAGCAGATGGGCACACCAGAAGTGTTAGAACTGTAAGGATTAATGTGACTAGAAAAAGGTAAACAAAGCAACTAAATGTGCAGACAGCATAGTGGATACTGTAGAATTATGACAGTACCCCCCTGTAAGGGGTGGACTCTGGACAGGGGAACTTTCAATGGAAGGCTCTGACAAGCCATGGTGCTTGGAAATCTGTGGACTTGACCCAGGGGCATTCTTCGGGACCATACCCATTCCAATGGACAAGATATTGTAGAGAACCCTGGAGAAGTGAGAATCCATAATATGACTGATCTCCTACTCCATCTGATCATGCAAAGAGACAGGAGTTGGTGACTTATGGACTTTGGTGAAGCGGTTGATTGCCAAAGGCTTTAGGAGAGAGAGACGTGGAATACGTTAGGAACCCAAAGAGCTTGGTGCAGTTCAAGTCTGGCAGCCACCGGCTTAACCATTTTCAAGATTTTAAATGGACTGATGAAGTGAGGAGCTAATTTCATCGTAGGTACCTTGAGCTGAAGATGACGGGTCGATAGCCAGACCTTGTACATAGGAGAGTACAAAGGTGTAGGTCTTCACTTCTTGTCTGCTGCCTTTCTCATTTGAAGAGAAGATTTGTTTAATTGCTGCTTTACCTGAGTCCAAATCTCTGTAAAAGATTTGAGGGCCGATTCAACCCCTGGGATATCCTGAAGAGGAGCCTCCCTAAGAATTCTGGGATTCGGGGTAATGACCATACAAAACGTAAAATGGAGCATGAGAAGAGGAGTCATGGACTGCATTATGATGAGCAAATTTAGCCCAGGGCAGTAATCGACCCAGTCATCCTGATTGACAGATACACATGTTCTAAGGAATTTTTCAAGCTCCTGATTGGTGCATTCAGTGAGCCCATTAGACTGGGGATGGTAGGCAGATGAAAAACTTAGTTTAATGCCAATTGCCTGACAGAAAGACCTCCAGAACCTGGAGACAAATTGAGTACCTTGATCAGAAACAATTTCAGTGGGACATCCATGGAGACAGAAGATCTCATTCACGAAGAGCCAAGTCAGTTGAGATGATGTGGGCAGACCCTTTTATGGAATGAAATGAGCTGAATGGGAAAAGCGGTCAACTGCTACCTACATGGTATTAAATCCTGTGGACACCGGGAGGTCAGTTATAAAATCCATGGCAATGTGTGTCTATGGCAGATTGGGGTTGGGGAGTGGCATGAGGGGACCCACATGCTTGAGATGAGAAGTCTTTAATTGGGCACATACTATGCAAGATGAAACAAACTCTTCCACGTCCTTCCTTAAGGTTGGCCACCATTAAGAGCATGACAGGAATTCTAGGGTTTGCTTGACCCCGGTATGGCCTGTGAACCGAGTGCAATGTGCCCATTGTAACAATTAATGTTGCAGAGGGGGAGCGACGAAGGTCATGCCTGGAGGTGGATCCATACTAGAGGAGGCTATAATGATGGATTTAGGGTCCAGGATTCCAGGATAGGCCTTTTTTCTGGATGATCCTCTGAGTCTGGCGACATGAGAGAGAGCATCTGCCTTTTTGTTTTGAGTGCAAGAAAAATAAGAAAAGACCAGCTGGAACCTTGCAAAAACAGAGTGACCAACGCACCTGATGGTCATTCAGGCACTGAGTGGACTTCGGATAGGTAAAGGTTCTTATGGTCCGTAAACATGGTGACAGGGTGAATGGCACCCCTCAGAAGATACATCCACTCCTCCAAAGTCATTTGATGGCAATCAACTCCTTGTCCCTGATGCTGTAGTTCCTCTTAGCTGCAGGGTAGAAGCTTGCTGGTGGTTTTGCGCTGCCAGAGGACCTCACCCGCACCATAGGAGGAGGCATCAACTTCCAGGAAGAACGGTCTGGTAGTATCCGTATAATTTAAAATGGGTGCCGATGCAAATTCCATTTTCAGGGTACTAAAGGCCTGCACAGCCTCAGCAGGCCAGATAGAGTTCTTTTGGTGAGGGCAACAATAGGGATGACAACCATGGAATAATTCTTTGTGAACTGATGGTAAAAGTTTGCAAAGTCTAAAAACTGCTGAGTAGGTTTTAAGCCCTCCGGTTGGGGCCATTCCAGAATGGCCTTAAGTAACCCAGGAATGGCATCTGAGGCTGGTTAAAACTGCATTTTTACAGTTTGGCATAGAGACCATTCTGCCTGAACGGGTGAGAATTTCTGAAACATGGATCTGGTGAGAGTTAAAGTCATGGGAGCAGATGAAGATGTCATCTAAATAAACTACCATGTACACATAAAGGATGTCCTGAAATATATCATTCATGTAGCTTGGAAACACTGCAGGAGCATCACAAAGTCATGATGAGGTACTCTTAGTGGTCATCCCTGGAGTTAAATGTGGTCTTCCAATCATCACCCTCTCGAATCCTGATGAGATTGTAAGCTCCACACAGGTCCATCTTAGTGTACACGGTAGCCCCCTTGACATGATCAAAAAGTTCTGAGATCAAAGGTAAGGGATAGCGGTTTTTAACAGTGATCTCGTTAAGATCCCTATAGGCAATACAGGGGCGCAGTTTTCCAGACTTCTTTTTAACAAAACAGAACTCTGCGCCAGCAGGATACGGGGACTTCCGAATGAAGCTGCATGCCAGGTTTTCTTTTTTGTAGTCTGACATAGCCTTGGTCTTGGTCACTGACAAAGGGTAGGTACGACCTCGTGGGGGTGTTATGCCAGGAATGAGTTCAATAGTGCAATCCCATGGACGATGAGAAGGGAACGTCTCAGCATCCTTTTTGGAAAAGACGTGAACAACCTGAGCATAATGTTGAAATAGACCCGGAAGTCGATTTTCCGAGACAGGAGATTCAGGAGTGGAAGATGCTATGGGTAACTGAGCTGGAGGTGTGACTCGAAGTAGACAAGACTTGTGACACTCGGATCCCCAGGACAACACTTGCAATGTGTGCCAATCCGGGTGTGGATCCCCGCAAAGAAAATCCGAATTTTTAAAATCCGAATTTCGAAAATCCGAATTTCAAAAATCTGAATTTCGAAAATCCGAATTTCGAAATTTCTATTGCGAATGCGTTTTTTCGCAGAAGAATATGAAAGTCGAAATATGCGAATACATAACTTTTTCTAATTATAACATTCTGAATTAATAAAGTTTGTAATTCGAAAATCTCTATTTCGAATGTAACTGTATTTATAATATTCAAATTTAGAAAATAACACATTTAGAATGGTTTGGTAATTATACATTTTACATTGCGAAAAATTGTATTTATAATGCTCCAATTTGCGAAATTTTTCAATTTCGAAATGCATGTAATGCGATATTGTACGAATTTGCTTTGCTCTATTACGATTATGATTTTTATTTAGAACGTTCTGAATTTCGAATATTTTACATGAGATATGCTATGCTTCGGAGCATTGTATTTAGAATGTTCAATAAAAATATCTATTGCACTGCACCAATGCATGTAATATTGTACGAATTTGCTTTGCTCTATTACGATTATGATTTTTATTTAGAACGTTCTGAATTTCGAATATTTTACATGAGATATGCTAGACTTCGGAGCATTGTATTTAGTTTAGAA